>APFE031551548.1:13416-101859 GCA_000404065.3 Pinus taeda | reverse complement strand
CCATGATCTCCGCAGCCAATGCTGAGACGTGTGCGTAAGCCACCCGACTCTAAAGGATTCGGCCGTTATTCCATCCACTTATCACTCCATTTCCGCACGCATTGAACTCATTTCTCGTGTTTGTCTTCTACTCCCTCGTACTCACACCATTTCCACTTTCATTTCCGTTGCAAAATCCACAGCTCTGTTTCAAACCCCGATTACAGTTCTGCAATACGCCTTACATTACGTTATGGCTAATCCACTTACAGCCATAATCCACCTGTTTTTCCCGTGAGCATCCACACACAGTCAAAGCTTCAGCCGAAGTTGAGAGCCGAAGATGGGGAAGCTGCTTAGAGCTGAACCTGAAGGTTCAAAGTATTTAGAAGGGTATCCATAGATGAAGGAAGCATTAAAGAAAGAAAAATGGTTAAAGTTTATTCAAAAATTCAGAGGGTATGATAAGGAGGTAATGAAAGCATTTGCTCGATCCTTCAATGGACACACCATGGAAGTAGGGGACCTGAAATTCACAATAACAGAGAACACCATAGCAACAGCAACCAGTCTACCTCAGGTGGGAGACAGATGGTTTAAGAACAGAGGGCTGGAAGATCAGGGATGGAAAAACATGCTTAAGAACCCAAGTATGGAAACTTCAATATTCACTAAAGGGATTCCTGTACATGTAATTAAGGAAGAATGGACTGCATTGTTATTACTTGTTCAAAAGTTTATCACATGTGAGGGCCGCTTTGGCACTATGTATATGTACCATGCAAGAATTATGATGAACTTCATGGAAGGCCATGCCATCAATTTACCCTACTTTCTGTTAGCAAGCCTAAAGAAAATGAGCATCACGGTTCAAAAGCATGTGGGAAATATTGAGCCCCATCTCTATCACCACGGGCTCATAAAAATTTTAATTGAAGAGAAGTTAAAGAAATCCAAGGATACTTGGGATCAATTTCTAACAAAGAACTACTTCCAAGAGTCAGCTGAAGCCTCTGGAAGTAGTCCATCAAAAATCCCAAGAAAAAGTAGGAGGAGGGATAAAAATGCTACAATTCAAGACTCCCCTCTTAAAGAAATTGAAGAGACTGCCCATAAAGAGGAAGAAGACTAGCCTAAGAACAAGAAACAAAAGAAGGAAAAGGGCAAAGTAGTCACTCAGGAAATCTCTCCATCACCTGAAAAATCATTGGAAGAGGACTACCAACCTTTATCAGAAAGGCTAGAGGATCTCAAAGCTACTGCCTTGGCTAAGAAACAGCAGAAAGGAAAACAAAGTGTAGAGAAGACAGTTGTGAGTTCATCCTTGAGAAGAAGCTCCTGGTTAAAAGGAAAATGGAAGAAAACAAAGGGAGAACAGTCCCACATCATTGACTTGAGTGAAGAAATACTTGAGAAAACACCAGAACAACCAAGCCTTGACATAATCCCTCCACGAGAGGAAAGTCCTTTTCGGCAAGAAGGAGCAGGCAGTCCTCCACCACAAAATTTTGAGTTCAAACAAAGAAAATCACCTGAAATTGATCCTGACCAGCAGGAGGTATACAATTATTTGGAGACCTTGGAGCAATCAGTTGCAGGTCCAAGCACTATATTGCCTCTTAATGAACAGGTCCAATCTTTAAAACAGGAGGTGGTTGAACTAGAAGTCCTAAACCGACATATTAAACAAGAAAACGAAGCATTGAAAGAACAAAGCAAGGTGGACAAAATTGTCCATGACAATACCATGCTTCACTTAGGACTCTGGCAGAAGAAGAATAGAAAATTGAAGAGAAAATGTAAGAAACTGAGCAGGGCATTGATCAATTTGGAATTCAGGTGTTTAGTCAAGAAACCAAGGACAATTTTGGCAGCAAGGAGAAAGAAAAGAAGGCTAGATGTTTTGGAAGAAGCATCTGAGCACATGGATTGAAAAACAATGACAAAGTTTTGGTTGCATGAGGACATGCAACACCTTCACAGTGGGGGTATGTTGAGCCTCAAACCTGCACTTCTTTACACATCCTCTCAGCCTCCTTTTCCTATTCATTTCCTTCTTTTGCCACTCATTCCCTCTATCAAATTGCTCAAATCATTGTATTTTAGGACTTTTTACATGGTTTGCTAATTATGCTAATGACTATGTTGTTGGTTTAGAATTTTGGTTCAAAGTGCTACGTTTCCGCAGCTCACACAGGGTTTCCGCAGCCAACCCCTGATTCCGCAGCTGTTTTATTAAACGATATGTTCCAGGTGTCCTCCGGGAAGAAGAGCTACATGGGAAAGTTCGTGGAACCAAGGACATGGTGTGTGTCCTTCTAGCTCACCCAAACCGGTCATAAAAACCCGTGGTCAACGAGGAAGCAACTACGGTCAACAGAAGTCATTGGCGGTGGCACGGCTTTGCATGTTCTGTTTTAGATCACGTGAAGAACACGTGGCATCTTCCTCAGCCATGAAGATAGTGGGAAACATGAATACAACAGCAGATTGAGTGCCGACAATGACCGTTTCCTAAATCCGAGGACACAGCAAGATTACGTGTTTTTACAGAGCTGCTTGAATAGCTTAGTTTTCGTTAAGTTAGTTTTCTTTCCTCTGTTATAAATAAAGCGTCTTTGAATGTTGGATAGTTAGCCGCTGATATGTAATTTTGAACTCCCCACTGTACTTTCTATTTTGATACATAATATATGAGAAGACTATTTTCCATTTGAGCGTGTAACTGATCATTGAGCCGGCTGGAGTAGGCAGAGGGCCCCTGTTTACTGAAGGCTTGTATAGTACTCTTTAATTTCCTGCATTTCTTTTTCTCATTTTATGTATAATAGTTGTACATAATGCCTTTGATTGTTGTGTTTTGATCATGTACAATAGCTGTATATAAATTTTGAATTCTGCTTATTTATATTTCTGCACTTTTCCATGACTGATCAGTGTGTTATGCAGGTTTCTTAGGCGTGCCCGGGACAGTTTCTTTCTTTTCTTTTTTCACAACTAGTGACACTTGTGATCATCTTGTCTATGTTGCTGACCTTCCTTGTTTTGCAGCCTTTATTTCCTTACTATCATTTCTTTAATTTGCATAGTTCCTTTCTGCTTTTAGACATCAAGTTGTTTACCTATTGATGGTTTCTTCTCCATAATTTAATATCTTCATTGAGGACCAAAATATCACTTAGCACAGCTTGGTTTAGTTGCTCAAGAACTCACAATTGCTTGGCTTATTTTTAACTATTTCTCACATGATATATTCAGTTAAAAGACAAGAGGTTAAGAAGAAGTTAAAGTATTTGTGACTAGTCTTTCTTTTATGTAGATTTACTTCAGTTTCACATTGCTTAGTTTTTATTTTTAGCTAGATTTGACATAGATTTCATCTTCATTTTCTTGCAGCAGCAGAGATACTGGGCCAATTTCATTAGTCTTTTATTTGATGCCTTTATTTTCCTTTAAGAGTTGATTTCATTTCAGTTGTTGTTCAAGCTTTCTTGTAGAATACTTTTAAGTTATAAGAAATCATTTAAAGCTCATCACAATCTCACACACTTCACTTGCTTTATTTCATTTCCATCACATCACAGTAGGAGAGATATACTTGAAAACAAACTTAAAAAGTTAAAAACGACAAAAGCTTAAGAAACAGTTGCCTAAGTACATACAGTACACCTCACTTCATCATCTTACGAGCCCCGGGTTGACATTTAAAAGTTTCAATTTAGACATCACTAAATTGACCAAACACCAGTATTGTCTATGGAGCACATATTTTAGACAATATCTGTAGCAGAGATGTTTACTTTGCTAGATAGTTTCTCAGGAAACAATCAGGTTCTCACAGTAGAGGCTGAAAAACTTAAGATAACATTCCATATGAAGTGGTGTACATTCACTTACCGTAGGATTTTGTTTGGGTTGGTAAACGCAGCCACTACATTTCAGCGCACAATGGAGATCGCTTTCCATGGGCCCATTAGACAGAGCGTAGTGTTCTACCTTGATGATGTCACAGTCTTCTCTAAACAATGGTCATACCACCTACACCATATTAATAAAATATTTGGGCGATGTTGAAAGTACAGGATATCCTTGAATCCCAAGAAGAGTGTCTTCGTAGTGTTTAAGGGTAACCTCCTTGGGCACATCATTGCCAAGAGTGGGATCAAGGTAGATCCATACAGAGTTCAGACCATCATGTAGATGCCTTACCCCATGAATAAGAAAGTTATGCAATCCTTCCTGGGAGAGACCAACTTCCTCAGAAAGTTCATCTCTGATTATGTGAAGATTGTCAAACCCATTCAAGAGATGACCAAGAAGGACAAGTGCATAGTTGGGGGAAAAAGGAAAAGGAAGCGTTTGCCCGAATTAAATAAGCTATAGTAGGGGCTCCTACACAGTAGATCCAAAATTTCAACAAGGATTTCTTGCTCTATAGGTTTTCTTCTGACACTTCACTCGCTGATGTGCTCACTTAGAAAGACGAGCTCAACAATGAATGACCTATCTCTTTCATGAGCGTGATCTTGCAAGGACCTAAACTAAACTATCCTGCTATGGACAAATAAGCATACACAGTATTCAAGGTGGTTAAAAACTTTAGACCCTACCTCTTTAAAAATAATTGCATTGTCTTTGTGTCGCATCGAACAGTCAGATCATTGCCTGTTTAGCAAGAGCTAGGTGAAAGAAGAGTGAACTAGATAACAAGACTACAATAATATGATATTGACATCAATCCAACTCACACCATCAAGGGGCACGGTCTTTACAGACTAGCAAAAAAACTAGTACAGGTGTAAGAGGGAGAAGAAGATCTCACCGGATGGGAGTAAGAAATTGAAATGTATATTGTTGAGCGAGCACCCCACCCACCCCCTCCCACTTCGCACAGAAACTCTTGGTACATAGACGTGCACCAGTACCTTGAATCTGGCACCATGCCCTCTCACTTCTCTATGAGGTAGAAGAGGGAACTTTGACTAAAATCTTTATCTTACCAATTAATGCATGGAGTGCTTTATAGAAAACATCACAATGACATTTTGCTCAGGTGCCTAGAGGCACAAGATTCAGAAAGGGTGTTACGTTATCTCCATGACGAACAAGTCAGGGGTCACTTCATGGGAAACAAAACAGTGAAAAATATCATGCAAGTTGGTTTCTATTGGCCTACATTATTGAAAGATGCACAAGCCTATGCCCACAAGTGTCTGGTTTGTCAGAGATGCGCTGGCAGAAAGTGAAGGTCAGCAGCCTCGCAGTAGCTTATTGCAGTGGATGAACCATTTCAATAGTGGGGCTTGGACATCATTGGGAAGATTTTCCCACATTCATCAAAGTAGCACCACTACATATAAACTGCTACAGATTGCTTTATGTGGTGGACAAAAGTAGTTCCGTTGAAACATGTGAATGACCAAGAAGTCATCAACTTCCTAAAGCAGAACATCATATCCAGGTTTGGCATTCCTGTATCAATTATTTTTTATAATGGAACACACTTTTCTTTGTTAAATATTTATGACTTTGAATTGTAAAATGGTATTGTGTTAAAGCATTTTGCTAACTACTACCTGTAGGGAAATGGCCTTATCGAGTGCACGAACAATAACCTTATCCGCATCATAAAACAAACCATTTACTTTGAACAATGAAACTGGCACCTTGCTCTGGTGATTGCTCTATGGGATGACCGAGTCACACCTAAGCCCTCTCTAAATACCTCACCCTACTTCTTGGTATATGGAAAAGAATCCATCCTCCCACTGAACATCTACCTGCCTTCTCTCTAGTTGTCCTAAGAATCCAAACGCAGGTTGTGTTTACTAGTTCAACATAGGATGGACACATTGCATAAGCTACAGGAAGAAAGGATGAAATAAAAAGAAAAGTTTACACTTCACCAAAACCATATCAAGAGATAGTCCGACAAAAATTTTTCAGGGAGTAACAGCTTCACTATGGGTGACATAGCCTTGAAGTGGGATAAACCCCACATAGACAAATGCAAACACACAACGTTTTAGTCCCTGTGGATCGGACCTTTCACCATTCACAAGAAGCTTGGGAAACACATATATCATCTATCATTTGTTGTCTTGATGGGCCCTAACTAGGGTTCAACGTTAATTAGCCAAGCAAATCCCTACACTACTGGCCCTTTCGAAATCAATCTGTAGAGCACAGACTGAAGTCTCACCCAAAGCAATATGGGGGGATGCAAGAACCAAGTTTCCGCACCCAGAGATGGTGGTGATGTTGTTTTATACCATAACCCTTCCTTTGCATAGGTCGATAAGCCTTTTAGGGCTTATCGATATACTCTCCTTAGTCATCCTCTAAACCTCCGCGAATGTCTATGACTATCCTTCACGTACCCTAGATAGGTAGATCGAACACTTACGTGCCTTTATAACTACTCTTACTTCCATATTTACCCATATTAGCTTAAGTATCTGATAATTTCAACATGCATTAAGATGATCTTCGCGTAAACAGATATTCTTACTTTCGTTCATATAACAAAGCAAAGCATATGGATTATCGCATCAATATAACATTAAAACATAAACCCAGTATTCATCTCAACATAATCATATGCATTATAACAGAAGTAAAATAGATCATACACAGATAATTCAAGAATAATTCTCTTTATTTCTGCTTAAAATCTTCTTTACAGACTCTAACCGCCCTGCAGACACAGTTGCAGGGGTCCACACACTTAGCTGCAGACTTTTACCCTAGGCCTCTGTGCACACACTTGCAGAGCTTCTTTCTTACACTAAGACTCTTCACTCTTCGCTCTCACAGACCCATTACATTCATCAATGACTCAAAACATATCAAGACTAAAATAAACTACCTTAGACTCTTCTAAGACTTCCCTTTTTATATAGTCGCATGGTCTGCAGACCATGGGTAGATCTCCTAAAGCCAACATGACTTACATAAACTAAGGGCAGAAAACATTTATGATACTTCACATATTCATGCTCCATGACCATAAAATGTGGAGACTTTACACTTTCTATACAAAAACTTGGGCTTTCTATCCCAAAAATTAGGCTTTTAACCCCAAAAATGACCCTAGGGGACTTGTTCCCAACAACTTGAGGTTCTCCTCGAGGCCAGTTGTACTGCACAGGTGAGTAGCTTATCTTCCTCCCAGAACTACACAACAAAATTCCTCCATGTCCAAATTGAACTGCACATTTCTCAAGAATAGTCATCAAGCCTCCTTTTGTCTGCTAGAAGCTTGCACTACAGTGAGACCTGGGTCTACATTGTTCTCCAAAATTGCGTAGAACTTCCTAGTTGGTCCTATGTTTCCTTGCTTTCCACTACCTTCAGAAACTACATAGACATGCCTAGCTAGCTTTGTGCTACATGTCCTGCACTGTTCTCGAAAATTGTGCAGAACTACCCAACTGGTCCTCTACACTACCTTCAGAAAATGTGCGAACATATCTAGCATGTCTCCTGCATCCCTATCCTTTATTGTACTCCAAACCTACACAGTCATGTCTAGTAGGTATCCTGCAACGTTGTCTTTCACTCTTCTCTGAAACTACACAGCCATATCTAGCAAGTCTCCTGCAGCCTTGTCCTGCACTATTCTCCAAAACTGTGCAGTCATTCTCAACAGGTCCCCTACAACCCTATCTTTCCTTCCCTCTAGGAACTACGCATAAATTCCGCTCAGGGTCCCACCTTGCAGCTACCACTGGTGTCCTTCACTGCACAATTCTTCCTCCTAGTGCAGTTTATCCTCCCGATGTTCCTCATTCTAGCCTGAGTTGCGCTCTGCGCTCTATCAATAAGTTGTCCTCCATCCCTATCACCTGGAACACAATAACCATGCATCATGATAAACTAGGAGGTTTTGGATTTGATGTTGTCACGTCATCAGTGAATTGAAGGAATAGGTACACTAATAAATCATGGTGAGACGATGAACGGGATGAAGGAGTGCACATGCTAGAAGACTTTCTTACAGCTAGACAGAAGTACCAAGCACATCAAGCAACAAGCAAGAGGAACACATGCACAGAACTATCAAGCAAGACCTAAACCATCGAAGACCTTGCAGCACTATGCCATTCAGAGGATAAGACAAAGCACACCAAGAGTACATCCAACACTCAGCAACACAAAAACTTGACACGGACACTACAGTTAACCAATTCATGTCAGTTTCATGTCCAGTTGTGTCATGAACTGTCTTGGCCAGATCACCACTATGGGTAATACCATTGTACCTGAATGTAATGTAAAGTGAAGTCCAATGGACACACACAAGAAGTTGAAGAGTCTTGTCAGTTGAAAAGTCATTGGAATTTGAACGATCATGAGGGAAGGCCAAGAGTCACAAGGGTCAAGCATCACCCTTGGCTATACATACCCATCCCATTATATGAGCAAGGAATTTTTACCTTGGCTCCTCCCACATAGCCTTGAGAGTCTGTAGTCTATTCTTTGAGGAGCGAGGAGTGGATCCAATGTCCCGCTACTAGGACTAGTGATGTATGGTGTACAGATGTGTCTTAGGACTTTTTCTTAATTTAGAATCATGTTAAGGCCATCACATTTTCACGCATGTTTTGTAGATGTTTGTAAGACTACTCTTTAAAAATTTGTAATGCATGTTTTCTTAACCTGTACTAAGATAGTTGAACTACTTTCGTTATTTTAGTACTTACATTGTTGAAGATGTGTTGCATTGTTTATCGTTGTTGTCTTGTCCTTGTGGGCTACTTTGCAGGACATTAGACAAACCATTCTTGTTCATTGGTTATAATGACCGGCATATCCGTGTGGACTACTCTGTTGGTTGGTGCATGTGTTTTCCCTTGCACTTTGGTTTTAATAACTACTTTATCTACTGTGGACTACTTCGATGGATGCTAGATAGACCCTTGTTTGTTCGTGTGTGTGTCTTCCTGGGTGGTACTATTACCTCTCATATAGAGGCTCAGTTTTCTCTCTCCCTTTATGGTAAGAGAACCCAAACACAAGTTACATTTCACACTCACCAGGCATACTCACCTAGATTTTTAAATATACAAGCATAACAATCTCTTGTGCTGAACAACAAGAGCTAAGGAAAATCTCTAAGATAATGGCAACTGTGTCATTGTACCAAATGGGACTCCTACATTAAATGATGTGAGATCTAGTTGGGACTTCATACTGGGGAGATCCCTTGAATTTTGGCGAGTCCAGCATCATCAACAATGCACTGACGACACAGTTGGATGTTTTATAGGTAAAATAGAAGTAGGCTAAAGTGGTTTAGGCATTAGCCATTTTATGTCCTCATTTTCATAAGAAGAATAATCATAAAGAATGTCCACTTGACACAGTCACGATATGCGCTATCTCTACCAAAGATCACTCAACCATTCATTGTCCCTCACTTCCTAAATTGAAATTTGTATTCAAGGAAGCCAAGGAAGAACCATAGCTAGCATATTTCATGTTACAATGACGAAAATGGAAAAACCTCCCACCACATATGATGCAGGACCTTTCTATGTTTTTTTCTTCACAATTTTCTCAAAAACAATTTCCTAGATTAACTTCGTAGGGTCTGCAACATTCTAGTAACATCTGGTAGCGTCATCCATACACTACATCACCCTGGACAAATGAGTCATTTTTTGGTCCTTCTTAGCCATATTAATAGTATTTCATACCCTCATGGCAGAATTTACCAAATAACCCAACCCTCCACAAGGGGCAAATCAACCTACCCATGGGGCCAATATGATCTCATAATTTGTAGCTCCCCACTAAACTGATCAATCAATCGATGGGAATGATTCCCCAGTCACAACCACCACTACAAACCCCACTTCAGCTAGCTCTAAACGCCCCACCTCCATTACATCCTTAGCTACCTACACAGCCATATACAAAACCAAACAACAAGTCTATGTAATTTTCAGAAATCCTAGAAACCCCAAACTCTTTTCCTCCCTCTTTAGAATGTAATAAATTACATCTAAGATTTGGGAGGACTATCTTTCCGGAAGATCATCCAAAGAATCAGGAGAAACCATAAAATTAAAATCCTGCTAAGGAGCATCCTTTTGTAGTACACTCTCCTTATACTGTAATTATTACTGAAACGTAATCGTCTAGTAAAATGATTAAACAACAATAATATATTAAGATTACAAATGTTGTTCCCCTATTCCCTAAGAAATTAGCCATAATAAAATCACCTGTATATCCCGACTTTGATCTCATAAGGGAACTACAAAAATTATGTATCAAAATCCCTCTCCTTCAAGGTATCAGAGAAACACCTATCTATGCTAAAACTATTAAAGAGTTGTGTATTAAGAAGCCTGGAAGGAAACCAAAATATTCTCCTACATTCCATGTTCTTGGGAAACTCTATGATCTTATCCTAGAAAAACAGATACCTATCAAATATGACGAACTTGGAAATCTTGTAGTCACCATCCAGATTCAGGGGCATAACTTCCCAAACACCTTAGTGGACTTAGGAGCTTCTATAAATATTATAACACTTGAAACTTGTGGCCTCCTTGGAATAACCAGTTTAAACCAAATCCAACCATGCTAGAACTAACCAGTAGATTTGTAGTCAAACCAGAAGGAATCTTAGATGATATCATTGTTTCTGTGGACTCTTGGGAATAACCAATGGAATTTCTGGTCTTGAATCCTAAAAATAAGTTGTAGGGACACCCTCTGATATTAGGCAGACCATGGCTTTCCACTACATATGCATACATTGGGTGTCGAACTAGAAACATCATCATCTCTAAGGGACCTGCTATTAAGAATCTCATTCTATATCCACGTGATAGACCTAGCATGTAAGTTGAGAACTCTCTATGGTTCCCTCCCGAATATTAGGAAGACAATTTATGTTCTCCCTTCACTATCGATAAATATCTTATCTTTAAAATACAGACCAAGGATGACATAGTTAATGGGTTTATTAACCATCCTTCCTCTATAGGAAACCCAACATGTTAGATGTTGAAAGTTACGCTTAACAATGAAGCCTAAGGAAATCCACTAGAGGATTTGAACAATGAGAATATACCTACAACCACAGTTCATAATAACATCCCCATTGAAATTGAACCTAGAAAGACCTTGAATATCAATGCCAGTCTTGATGATCTTTAGTGTGAAAAACTGATCCAATTTATTCATAAATATAAACAATCCTTTGCTTGGGAATATTATGATATGAAGGATATTGATCCACATGTGTGCACACACCATATCTACATTGAGAAATATCTTCAAGCCATTCACGAAGCCCAATGAAGATTAAATCCACACCTTAGGGACATACTGAAACAAGAAATTCAAAAATTCTAGATGTTAATTTTATATACCCTATTTCTGACTATCAGTGGGTTTCACCACTAGTGGTAGTCCCTAAAAAGAATGAAAAATGGATAATTTATGTAGATTATAGAGAACCAAACAAAGACATGCAAAATGATGATTTTCCTCTTCCATTTGTAGACCAAGTCCTTGATGCTCTTGCCGAAAAGAAATAGTTTTCTTTCCTGAATATATTTAGTGGGTATAATCAAATCCATAATTCTCCTGAATACCAAGATAAAACAATGTTCACCTATCCATGGGGAACGTTTCCATGTAAAGTCTTACCATTTGGGTTGTGCAATGCACTAGCCAATTTTCAAAGGGAAATTCTGAGCATTTTTTTAATATTTAATTAATTAAGGGATTGAATTATATATGGATGATTTCACCTCTTACAATAATGATTTTGATCAAGATTTACATAATATATAAAATATTCTTGTATGATGTACAACTACAAGGATGTGCCATAATAATGAAAAATTCCACATGATGATGATAAAAGATGTAGTCTTGTGACTTTTTATCTTTTCTACAAGTATTCAAGTAGACTTAGCTAAGATAAAGGTAATTCTTAAACTCCTTAACCCTCGTACGCCAACAAAAGTACATAGTTTCCTTAGTTATGCTAGTTAATATCGTTGTTTCATGAACATTTTTAAAAAATTGTAGCATCATTGTATATTTTAAGTGGACATGTGGAATTTGAGTGGACTGATAAATGTGAAATTGCTTTTGCAGATATGAAAAAGTTCATTTCAACAACTCCTATGTTGCGGGGAAAAAATTGGAGTCTACCATTCCATATATCATCAGATGCATCAGATATGACGATAAAAGAAATTCTGAGACAAGAAGAGGATAAGAAGCCCTACGCAATTTATTACATTAGCAAAAACCTCACACTAGCAGAGTTGAACTATGCTATGACAAAAAAATAATTTCTGGCCATTCTTTAAACTATAAATCAATTTCCTCATTAGATAACAGGATATCCATTTTTTATGTACACTCATCATTCTGTTATTCAGTATTTAGCTAATAAACCTATTACCAATGGAAAAGTAGCTTGTTAGTTACTATTATTGTAGGAGTTCGACATTACTATAAAGGAAAGGCTAGGAAAAGAGAATCTTGTCACACATTTCTTGTCAAATATCCCATCTATTTCTAACCCTCTAACAATGGAAGACCAATTTCTGGATGAACATCTATTTGTTGTGACCATAAAAATGTCATGGCATGTTGATGTTGCAAATTACCTAGTAGATGGAAAACTATCATCAAACTTGTCATCCATGAAAAAGAAGCTTATTATCCAATGCATCACAAAATTTTCATGGAGGATGGTTACCTCTTCCACACAGATGTTGATCTTCAACTTCACATATGCATTATAGAAGACAAAATTTATGAGACCCTAAGGGCTTGTCATGACGAACCCTGTGTATGTTATTTTCCTGAGAAGGACTAGACATAAGGTATTGTAGATGGGTTATTTCTGGACCACGATATTTGAAAACACAAAAAAATATGTCCAGACCTGTGACAATTGTCAAAGAATGGGTCATCCCATTCAGGCTAATGAAATTCTCCTTCAAGCATAGATTGTATTAGAACCTTTTGAAATATGGGTAATGGACTTTGTAGGTCTCATTAATCCACCTTCAAATAAGAAGGCATATATTTTAGTCTTTACAGATTGTGTAACAAAATGGGTGGAAGCAGTAGCACTCTCAAGGGCCACAAAAGAAGAAGTTTATCAATTTCCTATTCGAACTATTCATTCGATACGAGTTACCTTGGGAGATTGTACTTGATAGGGGATCACAATTCACTACTCATAGAATTTCTGCCATGTTGCAAAAATACTGTATTAAACATAGAGTTACCTCTCGTTATCACGCACAAGAAAATGGGCAGGTGGACAACATATAAAAGGTCTTAGAGTCGATTTAAACTAAGAAAATATTTGCAAACCGCTGACATTGGGCCTCCAAGCTTCCTGAAGCCTTATGGGCCTATCAGACAATTGGCGCGACACTACTATCTATTCACCTTATTAACTCATTTTTGGTAAGGAACTTATCTTTGTGATTGAGTTTGAAGTCAAGACTCTCAGAACTGCTAAGGAAGTCAGACTGGATCTTACCAAGGCAAAAAAACAATGCATACAATAGCTCAACGAAATGAATGAAATGCATCTTCCTGCCTTACAATGCACAACGGTAGTTCAACAACAAAAAGCTAAATATCATGACCAATTGATTAGAAATAAAACCTTTTAGAAATGGGGTTGGATGTTGTTATATGACTCCATATTCCAAGACTTTCTAGGTAAAGTCCAAAGGAAATGGTTGGGTCCTTACAAAGTTATTGAAGTTTATGACAATGAAACGATGTGGCTCACTAAGATTGATAATTCCATAATTTCTTTACTTTCCAATGGGCAACAACTTCATGTATATCACCAACCACTTACATGAGAATATTTTCTTCATGAAATTAACAATGATGAGAATTTGTAGGTTGTAGCTGATAGGGGAAATGTCTCCATAGTCACAACCACATAAACTTTTTTTTTTGAAACCTCTTTCATTCTGTACATAATGTAAATATTTTTTATCTTTTTATGGTATGTATGTTTTTTTACTTTGGTATAACATCGCGAATACTTTTATGAAAACACTGTTGTTATAATCTAATCATAGTTGTTGTTTCCTTAGTTACAATTGTTGTTTCTTTAATCACAATTATTGTTTCCTTAGTTACAGTTGATGTTTCCTTAGTCACAATTTTCGTTTCCTGGGTTGCAGCACTGGTTATCATGCTTGTTGTTTCCTTAACCACAGTTGTTGTTTCCTTAGACGTGATTAATATTTACCTAGTTTGTTAAAATTTATATTTCTTTAGGGTAAGGAATATTTTAAGCCCTCTTTTGATATGATGGTTGGACAATTAATTTGCATAATGAATATAATAGGAGAATGTTTTATAAGAAATTATTATCGGAATTCTGAACTTCCTTAATTTCTAACTCCCCTGATCTTGTAAGAAATCTATAAAAGGGCTCATGATGCATTCCTTATATCACCAATTAAGGAACTTTCTTTCACTCCAATTTTTATGATTCTACAATATTTTTGAAAAATAAGTTTTGGAGACAAAATCAGTGAGCTAAAAAGTACTTATTATAATACTTTTCACACCATCCCTAACTCTTAAGGAGTTTATATGAAACCTCATTCACTAAGTAATATTTTATGATTAAAAAAATCATAATAAAGAAAAGTGAAAATCAAACAGAGGATAGGAGGTCTCATCATGAGCCGACCTACCATGATCATAGGATCTCGCGGAGTGACATTACCATTTTTGGTCACCTAGCCATAGTAATGGCCTTTGGTATTTGATTCAAAAGACAAGAGGTCTCATCATGAGCCGACTTGTTCACCTCATTAACTATGGTGAATGGAATTGTTATTAACCAGTTACCATGCCAGAACAATGGCCTTCTATAGATGCTTCATAAAAATTCAAAAATTATGAATCTTTCCTAGTAAGTAGGATATTGGCATCACAATTGGTTAAAATGGAACCCTGTTGAGGCTATGGATGTCTATTGGCAGCAGAGGACATGCTTATTGATCCAGATCTTGGATCTTGGGAGGAGGACCCCAAGATCTAAACGATTGAAATGGATCTTGGGGGGAGAGACCCCCAAGATCTGAAAACTTGAATTGCCAGAAGAAAAATAGGAGAATGCCCAATAAACCAAACCACAAAGAAAATTTTTATTAAAGCCCATTGATCTGGTATTTAAACATGAATGCAACAAAATACAAAGGTAACCATAAAGACAGATATGCAACAGAAATAATACTTCATTTCATGATTGTAAAATATTGAAATATGCTTGCAAACAGAAGTGGAAATAAACCAGCTAGGGTGATGGTAGCTTATCTCTGAGAAGAGATGTGGCGCTACATGCCTCCGAACTGTAAAGGCTACATTGTGGCATACAATCTGTCCTTTTACAAAATGTGACTTGTTACTTATAGTATTTTTCAGTTACAATACCATGGGTCAATTCCACGGGTGAATGAATACCATGGGTGGATTTTACAATACCATGGGTAGATGCCATTTACAATACCATAGGTAAATTCCATGGTTCAATGAATAATATGGGTGGATGAGTACCATGGGTTGATACCATTTTCCATTCAGATCATTCCTCCCTCCTTAAGAAGCAATGGTCCCCATTGCGTAAAGTTCCCTCCTGTGAAGCCTTTGTTGAATATGAAGAGCCACTGAAGATAAGGGTTTTATGTGGTTAACCCAAAACCCTGATAAATGAAGACCCGAGGATAGAGATACCCTGTAATGCTTGTGACCAACTGTGATTGTGACAGTGTGCAGCCTAGCAAATGGACTTCGATGACAAGGATTTTATGCGGTTGACCCATAACCATGATGTTGGTTGCTGATGAAGTAGCAAGTGCCTACATAGCCTGGGGTGGGAGGGCACGTCTCCAAATAACCCAAGCCAAATACTACTATGTTGAAACTGATGAATGTGAAGCAGGTGCCTACTAAAGTGGGGTGGGAGGGCACGTCTCCAATGGAAACCCACTCCGAATGCTGCTCCAAAATTAAAATGGACATAACTCGGCCAATATAACTCAGAATATTTATTATAACCTATTTTTAGAAGCAGAAGGACCATTTTGCATCTTCCCATGTGATGGAAATCCTTATCTGGGCACTCTGAGATCTCAGATTTGTTCTGCAACAGTTCCATCGTCACAAAATTCTGATAAAATAGCTGATTTTAAATCAACGATATCTCCCACATCCGAACTCCAATTTGACCCTTTTTCTTTTTTGAAATTGGGTGATTTTTCGAGAGGAATCCAAATTTGGTATTTTTTTTTGTAAATTTTGTACCAAATATTTCAGATATGATCTGCAAAGTCGCCGCCCAAAAAACATTCTTGCAAAAAAATGAAAAAAGAAAAATTATTCCTGCTTGACCCAAGAAAATGCTCTGTGGAGGATGTAGCACATGCTTGAAGTTTGTTGAATATTGCTGCAAAATTTGAAACTGAAATATGCATCAAACCCTCATTCCCATGGAATCATAACTTGCTCTGATACCACTGATCCGGATCTTGGGAGGAGGCCCACAAGCCTTAAAAGATTGAAATGGATCTTGGGGGAAGAGACCCCCAAGATCTGAAAACTTGAAATTACCAGAAGAAAAATATGAGAATGCCTAATAAACAAAACCAAAAAGAAACTTTTTTATTAAAACCCAAGTGGAAATAAACCAGCTAGGGAAATGGTAGCTTATCTCTGAGAAGAGATGTGGCGGCTACATGCCTCTGAACTGTAAAGGCTACATTGTGGTGGAAATCTGTCCTTTTACAAAATGTGACTTGTTACTTATAGTATTTTTCAGTTACAATACCACGGGTCAATTCCATGGGTGAATGAATACCATGGGTGGATTTTACAATACCATAGGTGGATGCCATTTACAATACCATGGGTAAATTCCATGGGTCAATGAATAATATGGGTGGATGAGTACCATGGGTTGATGCCATTTTCCATTCGGATCAATATGATACTGAGATGCATAGGACCAAGGAGTGGGTGTAGACCAGGAAGGATGAGCAGGGGGTCTTGAAGAAGGTATAGCTGTGGTTTGGTTGGGGTTGTAATATGCATGGGATGACACTTGCATACCTTGCTGGTACGGTCTAGGCCCAGGAGGTCTCCTTTGGTTGATGTAGCAAAGTTGGTCAGTGACCCCTTCAGCTCCTTGATATACAAATTTGAGTCTGGGTAAAGAAGGGCACTTGTCTATGGAATGATTTTCTTCACAGACCGAGCAAATATCAATGCAATTCAATGGACATTCGTTCTTAGGATGCCTCTTGGTGCATCTTGGACAAAAGATGGCCAAGGCTCTCTCTGCTTCCTCTTGCTTCCTTTTGATATTCATGGTGTCCAATTGCAAGGCAAGGGTTTACAACATCTCACTTTTGAAATCTTCTAGCATATTTTCAATTTCACCCTTGATGGATGAGTTGGAAGATGGTTTATTGGCCATAGGTTGACTACTCCTACCCTTTTTCTTGGCTGCCCTAGAATGGTTTCTAAAGACAATCTTGATATCCACATAGGGTAATTGGTAGATATCCCCTCCTACTAACAAGTGTAAGGTATCCAAAAGATCTTTCGTTACTCTAAGCAGGACCAAATTTAGTGACTCGGATTCAAGCGTGCACTTGGCCCTTTTGTAACTGAGTTGGAATCTTTCTTCATAGTCTTCTAAGGATTCATCATGGCCCATGGTCATCCTGAAAATATCTTCTTTAGTATCCTTTGACCTACATTAGTCCCTATATTGTTGTTAAAATCCTGCTGCATCTGAGCCTAAGTTGTGATGCTATCTCTAGGTAAACCCATGAACCAGCACAATGTTGTATCCTTGAGGGTAGATGGAAATAGTTTTAACTTTTTCTCATCATATGTATAGTCATAGGTTTGACATATAACATAAAACTAAAATAGGAAAGTGTCAGGGTCCTTTGTGGTCAGGCCATGGAAATGAGGTAGAGCAGAGGGGCTTATATTCTTCATCTTAGTGTCCTCATTGGTTTCCCTGATGGGGAAGGCACGCTCAATTTTCTCTCTATTTCCTCTATCATTTCGGTTTTCAGCCATTGTTCAGTAGGAATGGGTTTCCCTTCTTCTTATTCCCATGTAGGTTCTTCAATTATGTCAGGTTTCTCACCTATAGGTTCCTCCAGTTCACAGCCGCTGAAGAAGAGAGAAGGTTGACTGTTGGATGTAGTGGGGGTATTTGGCAAGAATTTTCCTAAATTTTCCCTACTCCTACGAGGAATGAAAGTAAATATTTTTGGGTTGGTTTTGGGAATATTTTTTTTAACATGGAAAGTACTTTGCATAAATGAAATTTCTGATTGAATGAAAACTATTGACAAAAAAAAAAAAAAACTACTTGCTGAATTGAAATTCTACTTGAAAAATGGAAAGGAAAGGAGATAATGACAACTGAAAGAAAGGAAGCTACTAGATTACTTTTGCAGAAATAAACTAATGGTAGAAAATTGAAGATAAGAAGTAGAAGAGAAGAAAGCATTCCAGAGATAGAAGAAAAGAAAGCAGTACTCACATTATACTCAAACACCTCCCTGGCAATGATGCCAAAAGTGATGAGCACCATTATTGCAGCAAGGATGTTGCAACTCCTGGGCTACCAACTTTAATTATCAACCCGGGGTTTGTATAAACTTGGAGGTGACAATGTTGTATGCACAACTAAAAGTAAAGTTCTTGCCTATTGTCACTATTCATCTGGCGAGAAACCCTAGGGGTTCCAAGCCAGACTTCTATAGAGTCAGAAGAAGCTTGATTCTTTGATGGAAGAAGAGAAAATCTACTCCAAGAAAGCTATTCTACTACAGTAATGAAAAAAACAATAGGTAATTCTAAATCACACTGTATCCCAATTCACCATTTAAACAACTATGCTAAGAAGAATTGCTAAATCAACACTACCCTAATGCTACTATCTAAGTTGCAGAAGTAAAAAGAATCAAACCATACTAAGGTGTAAGCAAGGGAACTAAACTAAATCTGTTTTCACTTTCTTGGTTTTTTGATGATCAGATAGTGGTGGAGTCTGATTGAATAACCAAATCGAAGGTTAGAAGTGGCAGCGTTTAAATGATATGCAGAACAAAGTACATGAATGAGTCAAGTGGAAAAACAATCAAAGATCAAAATCAGTAAAGGGAGGATGTAATGAGGTAGCAGTGCATAGGAATCGTTGGATCAATCAACAAATAGTAAAAACAGAAGATGAGCGATGAAGATATTATCGCATGAGATTACTTGAATAGATGGATAGGCAACATTAACGAAAGTTGAACGATGAAGATATTATTGTGGGGATTAAGCAAATAGATGGATGGATCGATCAACAAATAGGATTAATGAAAGATTGAGTGGTGGAGATATTATTGTGGGAGGTTAAGTCAACAGATGGATGAACATGATTAACGAGAGATTAAGTGGTGGAGATCTTATCGCGGGAGGTTAAGTCAATAGATGGATGAAAAAGATTAATGGGAGATGAATGGCGGAGATATTATTGCCGCGATGAAGTGAATAGATGTATGGATCACATCAATTCACGTGGAGATAGAAGGGTAAAAAGCGTGCAGAATGATGGAGCGAGTTTCATAGGTGCTAAGCAATTTCTCACGTACCCTCAAAGATGTAAGCTGTATTTCTAATTTTCACACAATTAGCCTAAGTGAGTGACATGTAGCATGGGAAAACCACTTTTCTCGCATGCTCTTGGGTGGATATCGGTCGTGCAAGAATTCTTGCGATATTGCATGATAGCCATTGGATCATGCGGGTTTGATCAACAATGGAGATCAACCAAGCTAGTTGGCGATTGGGTGATGCGGTAGCCGTTGGATCGAGGGTGTGATAAATCGATGGTGGAGATTTGGAGCACATAAAGTAGGTGGAAGAATTTATGATACTAATTGGATCAAGATAGAAAGTTCGACAGTGGAGATCTGGATCATGTTGAAATGGATCGGACGATGATTGGTAAGGTTTGTTGTGGATCAGATAGTAAGGAAATCTATGAGTATAATTTTATCAAGACGTGTTTTATTAGCTTTCGCTTAAGCATTTCATGCTGAAGGAAATGAGCATATGAGCAAAAAGTGATGGAAAAAGATGGCAATGAAATGAACCTCATACTGAATCAAGACAACAAACTTCATGCAAGAATTCCTGGCTTACCTACTAATTGAAAGAAGGCACAAATGGAGGCAAACTAAAACACAACCAATCTTCTCTACACTACTGCAATGGAAATGTGGTTACTGAAGAAAATGATTAATTAAACCATGAATCTATATTAGCATACATGTACAATAAAGAGAAGCCTTA
The DNA here is from genome assembly GCA_000404065.3 of Pinus taeda. Lineage (NCBI taxonomy): Eukaryota > Viridiplantae > Streptophyta > Pinopsida > Pinales > Pinaceae > Pinus > Pinus taeda. The sequence goes on along the minus strand of APFE031551548.1, from coordinate 81,483 downwards.
GCTTCTAGGGTTGGGCCCTAACCCAAGAGCTTCAACCCTCTGAGTTTACTGAGTGCTGGCTCAAAACAAAACTCATTCTTGTTATCAAAACAATGGATTACATAAAAAATTGTCACAAGTCTTGTAACTCAAAAATAAAGTAGAGTTTTACAATCAAAATTCCAAATCCTACTGAGGCCCTAGGACTCTCTACTTATATGAATGAAGTCTCGAACAACTTCCTTAAAATTAGGGTGTCTTGGCTCCCAAACTTGAGATAAATTGGCGCTTTGACTTTCACTTGCTAGACTGCCTTCTAGTCCTCATGTTTTGGTTGTTTGCACTTCGAGCTGATGGAGGAATATTTGAATGGAAGGGCAGTAAATGAGGAGGATTTACCTCCTGTAATTCCTCTCCCTTGTCCCATTCGAGTTTTGACCAAGGTATTTGCTAAAATTCCTTTCTTTTATCCTTTAATCCTGCACTGAATGCACATTAGACTACAAAGAAAAATATCCAACTCTAAGTCATCTCATAAATAAAATATAATCAAAAGTATGCAATAAGTTGTGAGAATAGTTGGCTTGACTAAGCTAGGAGGTGAATTAAGTCCCATATAATTACCCAATGATGAGGCTCATCACATGTGAATGTGGTGCAATACACTTAAATCCCAGAGTCGCTCACTAACAATTGTTTTGTGAGCAATTGGGATGTCCTGGTTGCTCTCAGGACCACCTTGTGCGAGTGACCAATGACTTGAACCTTTTGATCTACCTCTGAAGCCATAATATCTCCCATGAGCCTCTCTGCTAATGTACAAGGATCTATAGTTTCTCTCATAGGATTACGTGCTAGCATCTGGGGACCAAAATTCCCTGTTCAGTGCCAATGATCGAGATCCAGAAGACCCTATCCTAGAGAAAACCTTTCGCTATGATTTCGGACCCTTGAGTGAACTCCTTTTGTCGAACTTGTACAAACCAAGAAGAAAGGGAAGAGAAGATGTATCCAAATGATATTGAGGTCTCTTATATTTATAGGACTTCCTGAGGGTTCACTTGGGGTTAAGACTAACCCAAGCAATTACTCATATGGTTAGGGATGACCCATTCCATGATACATATATGAATAAAATAATTCATAACTAAACTTCTGCTTAACCAAATTGGGTGATATTTAGGTCGATTTTCGTCCTCATGAAAGGAGGAATCCAATGAAATAATTATCTCAGTAATTTGAGCTATCCAAAGTGGAATTTTACCACAGTTTCCAAAATTAACATTCCCTCTCAACTAGGGAGAATTCCACCTGCCAATATCATTCCATTGAACAATATGCCTTTATGGAATCTTCAAGTGTCATCAAGTATCAGCACGGATCATCTTTTTCATATAGTCATTATTCCATGTACATCTCAACTATCTTATCATCACACTTCATCATTATACATCTTGATCTATCCTTTTCTTATTCCTACTTATCTCTTAATTGTTCTTGCTCATATGTTGAAAATCCTCAGATCTACAAGAATAAGAATTGCATACTAGAGGGGATCTCAAGACACCACTCTCTATCAATCAAGATGCTATCTAGAATCTCTTTCGGCGGGCTACTATCTAGAATGTTTTCATCAGAGAGCATATCATCAGGGAGAACATCTTAACTTGGAATCACATCAGGGAGCAATAAATTCCACCCATACTGAAAAATAAGATACCTCATCACACAAGGGATTAAATGCTCGACCCTGGAATTTCATCAGGGAGTTATACCCTCAACTTGAAATTGTATCAGGTCATATCAGCCCATGGGTCATCTCAACCCATCCTATTGCTTACTGATAATAGCATCGATGACCTAGAATAGTCATGTGGTAGAACATATGCATCATAATCGCCTTAAGTTGTACATCCCCAAGTACACTCTCAACTCATTGTCTAGATGAGAAGTGGTACTCTCAACAAGATTGGCTTATGGGTATGATGCCAAATGGGGTATAATATACAAAGACTAAGATAGGGCAAGCTATAACTCCAACCCTATGGGTAACAGATAAGGGTAACTCCCTATTGTCCAAAGACAGATAAGGTAATGACCTATTGTCCAGAGTTCCCTCAACCCCAAGAGCCATCCATCTCGATTCCTCACCCTGGGAGCTCAAACATGGTAGGAAGTGTTGGCTCAGTGTCCTCGATCAGCGCTACCCCTCATTTGGAGGGGATGCTCCCTGAAAACTAAGATGTCTTTGAGAGAATATCTACAATCTTCTTGTCTCAATAGTAATTGTTTCTCGTTCATACAAAAGATCAAAACAAATATAATGTCATGTCATATATAATCACATAAATCACAAAATGATACCATAATCATCCTCCCTCTCAAGGAGGTGCCAACCACAATCTTGAGCTTGTTTCGAACAACTACACTGTTTCAATATGTGAGAGTATCTAGATCCCGACTATATCTATATCTATCTATCTATCTATCTATCTATCTATATAATATATATATATATTATATATAATATTTATTATATTTAATATATATATATATATAACCATTTCATATCCAGATCATGTTCAAACAACTCTCTAAGGAGTTTCGGTATCTTGCCTCACAGTTAGCCATGCTAGCAACACCATGATCAACCTCAGTCATGCTATGGACTTCTCATCCAAGATATCATGGAAGATCTCATACTAAAGCAACATCCAAATGTGCTTATCAACAATAATCTCAAATATATGCAATACATCTATGCAGCCACATACCATATGAGAAAGATATCATTCTCAAGATATAATACCTCATGCAGATATTTCAAATCATGCTCGGTAGCAACTCTGAGTGAAGTAGCTCAATCATGAATTTATTCAGGTTCTATGCACATCATATGTATACATATGGTTGTTCAAAAACAAGATCAACAACACTTCAATCAACTGTTGGATGCCATGCCGAGTTCAACATCTTTGAACTTCATTTCAGTGTATCAAGAATTTACAAAAACATTTTCCAATATCTTTTCAATATGGAATTTCTTTCCCATATTTTAGAAATCAATTCATCATGCCATGATACATCATTTCGGGCTTCAAAAGCCTATCTCCCTCTGATTTAGATCTTCAGAGGCTCATCACCTATCACAAGTAGATCATTAGGATAAAATCAAAACCATAAAATATACCTTCGAACTCATCATCTTGACTTCATCAGATAATTGTTATAAATTAGTTTTGTATCATTATATCAGTAAAATCATCTCATCAGAATTTAGAAGCTAGATTACGACCATAATCAAAGTCATCGTTATCATAATATTAATACCTTCAACCTGGAGTTAGGTAGAGCTCATATCAAGTTTGAATTCCATTATGCAATATAAGTTCGAGGTTTCATCAAGTCATTCTCATAATCATAACTATCATTCTTTTAACCATTGTGCTAAGAACAAGGAGGAAAATTTCAACATTAGTCATCATGACCACATAGCTTTGATATCACGACAAATAAAAAATCATTAAACCAGATCACTAGACATTAGGTCAAGTCCAAATTACTATTGTAGAGGAACCTATTGTCAAAGAACATCTCAATAATCAATTCAAAGTTATTGTCAAGAATAATGTCAAAACAGTTTTCATATATGCTAGTAATGCCAAATCATGCAAATCTCTTGTAGCACAAACATAGTGACATATCAATATGTATGTCTCGGTCGCCTACAAACACAAGTTCAATCTGCATGTTTGTGTTATGGAAAATATTCAAGCTTTTCTTGCTAGCAGATCGTGCTTTTATCTGCAGTATATCAATGGTACTGACATCTTCTAGGTGACCATCTGATTTCATGCGCAATACTTCATTATATGATTAGCAATTTAACTCAACAATTTCAAAAATCAGTTAACAGTGGAAAAATATTTCAGAGACACTTTGATTTATAATTAGAACAACTTCAGAAAGCTTCAAATGATGGCCAACAATAATCAAACCTCTGGTTTCTCCCTTCAGTTTACCATGAGAGAGACTTTAGCTACCTGGATGTTGTCTAGGCCTTAGCATGCAAGCATATCGGGACAAGATCTCCTAGATTTGTGACTACGTCTAGAGTAGAAACCCTAATTTATGTACAGGTTAATATTCTGCTGCAGTTCATATTTCAACAACATAAAATATAAATAGTAATAAGGGTAAGAATCTTGAGAAGATATTCTCCCCCTGAATAGGGATATGCATCATTCATCTTTATTCATGTAAGAAACATATCTCTACTTGAGTCATGCAACAATAGATCTGTTGGATCATAAACATGTGGCTATTTGCATCATGACATCAATCTTTCATCAAAGGTTAGATTCAAAGCAACAAATAGATGCAATATCATATCTCAAATATTATGAACACAATAACATTTTCTATCAAGTCACTCACCAAGTTAGGATATTCATTTTAACCACGGGCATAGTTAGTAAGAGATCTACTTATCAATATTACACTTTTACTTCTCACATCAAGGTTACTAAGATCCTCAAGACCAATAAGATCAAGTTAGGTGATTCAATAAAGCTTTATCAAAACAACAAGAGTGTCAATCACTCTTTCCATATGATTTCATCATGCTTATTGCAAGCATTACTAGAAAACTCATGTATAAGAGTCAATGAACTATCCTTCTATATGAAATCGATCATGACAAGTATCAAGAGTATCATTTTCTAGAGCCAAGGTTCTAGCTTTTTTTATAGGATCAAGATATCCAAGAGATAGATCATAGATGTTAGCCAAACATAAAGTGTACCAATGTTTCAATATTAGATAGCCTTATAGAATTCAATAAGATCAAAAAATTTCAGTATAGGAGACATATATCCAAGTCACTTTGATATACATGTATGAGTCATTAAAGAAAGATACATTCTCATCATATCTTAGGGCTTACTGAGCTAATTGCCAAAACATACCATGCATACCTTGTGGTATTACCTGTGCATATTTTCATTAGTCATAGTCCACTTGAAGCACTTTGTCATCTTTTCATCAAGTACCTCTTTGTCTCTTTCCAGATCTACATCTCAAAATGATCCTCAAGAAGGATCTACTCACCATATCTCATCAAGGAGGTTAGAAACATCCAGATACTCAAATACATATGTAGTATGTACAAGAAATAAAGATAATCATTAGTTCTAACAAGTAAGAAGCATCATAAGTCAATAGATATTTATCTTCAATGAGAGGTGATCTTCTCCCTCTCGAACCTGTTAGCGTTTGAAATTTCACCTCAGGCTGAGAAAGGCAAATCTCAAAGCTACATCAAACCATTCAGCCTCGTAGCTAGCCCTACGGGGCAAGAGAAGGCTCTCTCCGGTCTATCTCGTAGAATATTCAATTAGGGAGATGACCAACAAGGTAACACTGATATTAGGCTAGTAAACTGATTAGAAAGATTTGATTTGGGGTTTTTAAGTAAATAACGGGGTTTTTCTGGGCTGCATGGGCAAAATCACAGTTTGAACAGAGAAAAATAATGAACAACACAGATTATCAACTGAGGCAAGGTAGGCAAGAAATTTAACACCAAATCTAGATTTAAATGGGATGGCAAGACTGGTGAGGAGCTGACAAGGGCAAACAATAACTTTGAATCCTTGTCAAACAGAAGAAAACATTGAACATGAACAAACTTATAGGTAGAGCATGGCAGGCATGAATTCTTACCTAAACACTTCATTTGTTCAGTTAGAAATGATCATGTAATGAAATGGAACATAACAGATTACATATGAAACAAAAGGAAAACTAATGCTAACTTTCATACCACAGGAATCTCAGAAGTCAGAGTTGTGTAATTTTATTAAACTCTCTGCCAAAAACTGTACATTGAAAGCTCTGTTCTCCAGCACTCTCAGCACTCAGAAAACTCAAATCATATAGAGAAAATATGTCTTAGACAACTCGCATCACATTATAAAGAGAAATATATCACACAAAATCCCATCACATAGGGCCTTTAGATATTTGCAAACAATTTGATCATGGTTCTGTTGATGTGCCTTAGATGGTATTTTCTTGGTGGAGGACGAGTAGGATTTATTCATAGTCACCTCATGTAGTCAAATGGGTGTGAGTATTGGCTGAGCTGACTTGTTCCTTGGAGGGACGAATTGGAAGCTTGGAGGAATAAATAACACTTTGATGCACCTGTATAATCTAAATATTCACCACCTGTAACATAACTAAATGCAACACCCACGAGATCCATAGTGGAATACACAGCCTGTTGTAGCCACTCAATTTCTCTTGGATGAAGCATTTGGCTAAGATATAATTCCTCCAGGGACTCTGCTCTTATGCATAAAACCTGTGCGCATAAGTTCGAAGATCTTTGATGTTATTTGCCATCGCTCAGCTTGTTTTTCCACTTCCCTCTTATGTAAATATCTTGAATGCTACTGGAGTAGGGAGGCGGAAATAATTAGGCATAAGAACATCCTCCGTTAAATTATCCTTCAACCGGTCCCAACACCACCAAAAGTTTGCCATAAACTTCTCATCCATGGTTGCCTTATACGATAAAGACAGAGAAATTTGATTTTGTCCAGCTGTTGAACCTCGGATCACAATCCTCTGATAAATGAACAGAACAATAGGGCATTCCCAGTGCTTACACAATCATTTAATTCAATAGCTGTAACAATGAAGTTTGTTCGGTATTTCCAGTGAGACTTCTCCAAATAGCTTTTTGCCTCTGATTGCTGATCATGTTTTGAATTGTGCTTGTGCAGGGATAGGAGCTTGAAGTCGCTGCTGCCTTTCGAAGAGCTGAAGATAAATTACATAATCTAAAACAACACATTAATGATTTCTTCTTCAAAACCCTGTTTTGTAGAAGAATCAATCTCTGACATGAGACAGAGTCTAACATTGGCTCCACTTGGGATGGCAGCTGCTGCTCCGTGGAGGTGCCAAGAACCGCAGAACTTTGGGAGAGCAGATAGTGCCTTCACCCATTGGGCAATGGAGTCATCATCGACACAATTGAAAATGAACTCAAACAATCTTCAAGCAAACTAAAACAAGATGCTACCCTTATGGCTGCTTATTTATTTACAAAGCTACCCTACTTTGTTGTACAAACAATAGATCAAGTAATACTAAAATTCCAGATTAACCATTCAAGTAGACTTGAAAATGATGCCTCTTGAGAATGCTTCCGCCAAGACACAGATGTGATTGCTGGCAGCCCTTCATGTAAGTAATGCCTCTGGTCAAGTACAAGACAGTCTGATCTATCAATCAGACTGAAAAATGTGTCCATGTATGTTGCCATTGGATCGCGGAAGCCGGACTCTGTTGGCTGCCCCAACTCTGCAATGCATAGTTCCAGCTGCACATTGTTAATGTAAACCTCTATAGGCACTTCTATGAGTTCTTGTTTTAATGGAGGAAGGATTTCCAAGAATGTTTTAGGGTCTTGGAAATCATATGACTGGATCTGCTCGTCTAACCATTAAATCTCGTCTTCAATCCTTTCAACAATTAACTCATAGCCACTAGTTTTGAAGACCTTTAAAGATTTAAAGCATTGAAACAAGGCACTGAAAACATTTTCATCAAATTCAATATTTGCTAACAAATGTCTTATTTCTTCTACAACTTCACACACGGCAGGGTTTGCCACATACCCTTCCATTGCATGAATCGATCAGCAAGCATTGGAATGTCTGGATCGAATTGGAGCCGCCAGGTGAATGGTTCAGCCTGCATATGTATCTAACTGCTGTCCACCATCAGCATCAAATTTGCATGTACTGGGACGAGACAATCAACAAGTCGAATGTTCTCCCCAGTATGGTCGCCAGTATGTTAGCGTTTGAAATTTCACCTCAGGCTGAGAAAGGCAAATCTCAAAGCTACATCAAACCATTCAGCCTCGTAGCTAGCCCTACGGGCCAGGAGAAGGCTCTCTCCGGTCTATCTCGTAGAATCTTCAATTAGGGAGATGACCAACAAGGTAACACTGATATTAGGCTAGTAAACTGATTAGAAAGATTTGATTTGGGGTTTTTAATTAAATAACGGGGTTTTTCTGGGCTGCATGGGAAAAATCACAGCTTGAAACACGGAAATATAATGACCAACACAGGTTATCGACTGAGGCAAGGTAGGCAAGAAATTTAGCATCAAATTGAGACTAAATGAGATGGCAAGACTGGTGAGGAGCTGACAAGGGCAAACAATAACTTTGAATCCTTGTCAAACAGAAGAAAACATTGAACATGAACAAACTTATAGGCAGAGCATGGCAGGCATGAATTCTTACCTAAACACTTCATTTGTTCAGTTAGAAATGATCATGTAGTGAAATGAAACATAACAGATTACATATGAAACAAGAGAAAGACATATGCTAAATTATCATACCACAGGAATCTCAGAAGTCAGAGCTGTGAAATTTTCATTAAAAATCCCCGTGTCAAAGACTGTACAATGGAGCTCAGTTCTCCTCCAGCACTCAGCCCTCAGAACTCTCTCCCCTCTCCCAAACGAATTTTTTAATACAATAAATAAAATGCTGCTAAGGGGAAAACAAATTGACCCCAAAGTCAGGGATTTGTTTTATCATTATTTAATAAATAAACTAACAGAAAACAATTAGCTCTTCTGAAAATAAAAATGCGCTCCTTCTTCTACTCAAACTGTTGAAAACTGATGAAACGGTGGCATTACAGGTGTCAATCCCAATCACTGAAAATAAACATAATCAATCGAATTTTGTATGCCACTTTGCACATTCTGGATTTTATAACTGCGCCCCAAATCTCTGGAAATGCGTTTCTGGATTTTATAACTGCGCCCCAAATCTCTGGAAATGCGTTGGTCATTCAAATAAGGAAATCTGAAGTCATAAATAGGAAATTGAATCCTATTCTTCTGCCTATGTTTGATATTCTGTGTTTGTATTGGTCTTTACTTTTCACCTTTCATTGTCAGGTTAGATTTGCCATTTGAATAACACTGATTTTTAATAAAACTAGATCCTTTACTTCTTTTTCACGATGCTCGTGCGTAGCTTCTTCAAAAACAGCTGAATCCTCAATCTTTCCAATATGCTCTGCCCAAAACGACATCCTATATCCATAAACCTGGCCACGTGGGTGACAATTCTTCTGAGCCCATGTATGATGCAGTTGATAGGAACCCATAGCAATTTCCGTATCTCTTGAACCATCTAGAGAGCGTTGGTTGATATGGTCAGAGCCCAGAATCGCATATTCATCATCTACAATCATGCCCTTTGCACGGACGTAAATCATAAAGCGGCGATACCTTTAGCCTGCTCCTGCGTAATGCTTTCTGTATGAGCAATCATTAGTTCATTCTCAAGTTCTTCATAGGTCCGAGTTCTTTGATTTTAGGCTATCGGAACGATGGTCTTTTGGTCTTTTGGTGATGGAATTCTCATCAAATCAATGTTGCAAGTTTCTGCACTGTGCTGGCTTCTTGATGAGCGTTTTGTGTTGCAGATGGCTGACATGGCTGTGAAAATGTTTGCCGAGGAGCAAGATCTCAGCAGATTACCTTTCGAATTCCAAATCGTACCTGCGTTCTGATTTTGGCTGCGGTCCTTTCACCTTCCTTAATGTCTCTATTAAGAAGAATTTCTATATCTTCATCAGTATACTGGATAGATGTGGCTGCAATATCCTTCCTGTAGATTGTATTACACAGAGAAAGGTGTCTTCCTGTAGCTTGCATCACACAGAGTAATGTGCCTCAGAAAACTCAAATCATATAGAGAAAATATGTCTTAGACAACTCGCATCACATTATAAAGAGAAATATATCACACAAAATTCCATCACATAGGGCCTTTAGATATTTGCAAACAATTTGATCCTGGTTCTGTTGATGTGCCTTAGATGGTATTTTCTTGGTGGAGGACGAGTAGGATTTATTCATAGTCACTTCATGTAGTCAAATGGGTGTGAGTATTGGCTGAGCTGACTTGTTCCTTGGAGGGACGAATTGGAAGCTTGGAGGAATAAATAACACTTTGATGCACCTGCACAATCTAAATATTCACCACCTGTAACATAAATAAATGCAACACCCACGAGATCCATAGCGGAATACACAGCCTGTTGTAGCCACTCAATTTCTCTTGGATGAAGCATTTGGTTAAGATATAATTCCTCCAGGGACTCTGCTCTTATGCATAAAACCTATGCGCATAAGTTCGAAGATCTTTGATGTTATCTGCCATCGCTCAGCTTGTTTTTCCACTTCCCTCTTATGTAAATATCTTGAATGCTACTGGAGTAGGGAGGCGGAAATAATTGGGCATAAGCACATCCTCCGTTCAATTATCCTTCAACTGGTCCCAACACCACCAAAAGTTTGCCAGAAACTTTTCATCCATGGCTGCCTTATACGATAAAGACAGAGAACTTTGATTTTGTCCAGCTGTTGAACCTCGGATCACAATCCTCTGATAAATGAACAGAACAACAGGGCATTCCCAGCGCTTACACAATCATTTAATTCAATAGCTGTAACAATGAAGTTTGTTCGGGATTTCCAGTGAGACTTTCTCCAAATAGCTTTTTGCCTCTGATTGCTGATGATGTTTTGAATTGTGCTTGTGCAGGGATAGGAGCTTGAAGTCGTTGCTGCCTTTTGAAGAGCTGAAGATAAATTACATAATCTAAAACAACACATTAATGATTTCTTCTTCAAAACCCTATTTTGAAGAAGAATCAATCTCTGACATGAGACAGAGTCTAACAGGTAACATCTGGACAACTAGGACATGATCTCTCAGTAGAGTGTACGAACGTACTCTAACAAGGAGGCAATGAGAACAACGACAATCTCTAGGGACTACAAACTTGTTACCTACACATTAAAGACTAAGCACACGGGGAAACATGTTTTTTCGTGTCTTATGATCACTCATGCTTATGTTAGGCCATAAAATCAACAGAAATAGAATTTATTCTAAATTAATTTAATCTACCATGATAAAAGAAAATGATGTTAGTTCTAATGCGAAAATTGATATGCAATGCATCCTACCCTAACATGCACATTATCTCAGGCAAAGAATAAGTGTAATCATAGATCTAGTGCAACCAACATAAAATTAGATTAATATAAACATGCATTCCTATATGATTACTCTTGTAGTAAATTCAAAAGCCAACATACAAATAATCAAATGGAGGATCATGCAAGTGGGAGGTGGGAAAATATGACCACCATATGAGTTGGAAAGGAGTCCTAGATGAGGGGAAAGACACCAACTTGGAGGCTCATAGCCTTTCCTAGTGCACCGAATGGAAGAATGAATGGCCAAACTCAAGAACTCCCCATCATGATCATTGTTCACAATGTTATGCTTCGTGGTTACCACAAAATCATGAAAGGAAGGAAAAGGGGACCGAGGAGATGGATGGGCACACCCAATAGGTTGCTCGATATGATTGTCATGTTGGAAAGGGGCAACAATTGTGTACTTATAACCCTAAGGGTATGATCAGGAAGAAGGGATATAGCTAGAGAGAGGCTCTTCCTCGACACCATACTCAGGAGAGGGAAAGGGTTCATCAATATTAGTGATGGTATGAGAAAGGGCGAGGCAAGGGCTAATGGATAATGTATCTATGACATTGGGATCTTGAAGAGGGCAAGGGAAAGTAAGGCTAGTGCCATCATTGGTATCATAAATGGGGCCAAACACCTCCAATAGACCTTCTTCATGCATGGGAAAACAATGATCCTCTTTCTCATGGATGTGAACAAGTATATCGTTGTGAGTAGTGCCCTGAAGAAAAGGACAATCATTTTCCATTTTGTTGTTAGTACCATAAATATGTTCATTGTCAAAATGATACTTGCCCACATCCCATTTTCCTTCATGGATACATAAGAAATCAGAAATGTCAGCCTTACAGGGAACTATAATATCCATTTCCTCTAATGCCTTTTCTTGAATGAGAAACCCTCTTTCGTGATGTTTATCCTAATGGGCTTAAATAGGGCCTTTATTCACACCATGCTCATTCCCAATCCCCAAGTTTGCAGCCCGAAGATCCTCTATAGGATTGTAGTCATCATGATCTTCCTTAGAGTCATTCCATCCTTCCATAGATCCCTCATTCTCATGAGGGTCCCCATATTTGAATTTTCTTTAGGGTCACCATGATCATCCAAGGGCTAGCATGATCCCATGGGACTAGGATACAAGGTTAACCACCAAGTTGGACAAGGGGACAAGAGTACACACTACAAACAAAGCTCATTCTTTCTGCCAAATCCCCGCACCAATCCATGCCAAAAATTGTCCAAGATAAGTAAGAAAAAATACCGAACTACATAGTGAAAGTAATATCTTTGGGGTTGGAAGGTCCACCTTTAAACATACAATCATGACAAATGGGTGAGAGTGCATAATGGTTGGCTCAAGTGGCGGAGATGGTGGCACACCGAGCTATCTGGGGCTACAAGGGGTTGTTGGCTGCCAACTGAAGACAATCTAGGAGAAAATTTTCTCTTAGGGGTGTAACACATAGGTGGTGGGTAACATTTGGCTCTAACTACAACATGATCTCTCAGTAGAGTGTACGAACGTACTCGAACGAGGAAGCAATGAGAACACCTACAATCTCTTGGGACTATAGACCTATTAACTGCACATCAAAGACTAAGCACACGGGGCAACATGTTTTTGATGTGTCTTATGATCACCCATGCTTATGTTAGGCCATAAAATCAATAGAAATATAATTTATTTTAAATGCATTTAATCTAGCATGATAAAAGAATATGATGTTCGTTCTAATGCGAAAATTGATATGCAATGCATCCAACCCTAACATGCACATTATCTTAGGCAAAGACTAAGTGAAATCATAAAGCTAGTGCAACGAACATAAAATTAGATTAATATAAACATGTCTGCCTATATGATTACTCTTGTAGTAAACCCAAAATACAACATAGAAATAATCACATGGAGGATGATGCGAGTGGGAGGTGGGAAAATATGACCCCCATATGAGGTGGAAAGGAGTCCTAGATGAAGGGAAAGACACCAACTTGGAGGCTCGGAGTCTTTACTGCAAGCACATAATGGAAGAATGAATGGCCAAACTCAAGAACTCCCCATCATGATCATTGTTCATAACGTTATGCTTTGTGGTTACCACAAAAAAATGACGGGAACGAAAAGGGGGCCAAGGAGATGGAGGGGCACACCCAATAGGTTGCTCGATATGAATGTCATGCTGGAAAGGGGCAACAATTGTCTGTTTATAATCCTGTGGGTATGATAGGGAAGAAGGGGTATATCTAGAGAGTGGCTCTTCCTCGACACCAGTGACCATACTCAAGAGAGGGAAAGGGTTCATCAATATTAGTTATGGTATGAGAAAGGGCGAGGCAAGGGCTAATGGATAATGTAGCTATGCCATTAGGATCTTGGAGAGGGCAAGGGAAAGTAAGGCTAGTGTCATGATTGGTTGTAATATCCCTTTTCAGGGATATCCCTCAAACACAAGCAAACTCTACAAGAGATGGACTCTCAAGAGATAAAAATAACAGTAGTGCAACATACAATAATAGATACATGGAATATAAGCAGATACTCAAGAAATGGAGAGAGAAATGCTAAGCCATTTTATTATATTGAGCAATGAAAAGAGTATCGTAGGTGATCAGAAAGATAGCACCTCAACTTGCACAAGGAAAGCAAAGAAATACACTCAAAATGGTAAGAAATGGCATCTCTCTGAACTGCATCCAAGCTGCCGGAGAACTGTTGTGCTACTGCTACTGCTGGAATCAAGTGAAGATTTAGGGCTGTTCTCCTCCTCAAAAAATGTTGAAACTCTGGAATCAGCCTCTACTCAATAAACCCAAAAAAGCCCAGAAAGCTTTTCTAAAATAGCTGACCCCCGAAAATCACCCCCTTGAGGATCTACGCTATTCCTCATGGCACTGCGCTTCTACTGAATAGAACCCTCCAAAACTCTACTCGAAACTCTGCCAAAATCCTCCAAGATGCAAGGGTTGATCCCCTGCTCAATCTCCTAGCTCAAATCCTCCACAAAACCCCAATCCAGAATTCCTACCAGAGAGACTGCGTCATCCTCTCTCAAGACTACACAGTCATCAAGATGCTCAGCTCCTCCTCAACTCCAAAAATCGATCCTCAAGAAATGCAGAGAGAAATGCTAAGCCATTTTATTATATTGAGCAATGAAAAGAGTATCGGAAGTGATCAGAAAGATAGCACCTCAACTTGCACAAGGAAAGCGAAGAAATACACTCAAAATGGTAAGAAATGGCATCTCTCTGAACTGAATCCAAGCTGCCGGAGAACTGTTGTGTTACTGCCACTGCTGGAATCAAGTGAAGATTTGGGGCTGTTCTCCTCCTCAAAAAATGTTGAAACTCTGAAATCAACCTCTACTCAATAAACCCAAAAAAGCCCAGAAAGCTTTTCTAAAATCGCTGACCCCCGAAAATCACCCCCTTGAGGATCTACACTATTCCTCATGGCACTGCGCTGCTACTGAATAGAACCCTCCAAAACTCTACTCGAAACTCTGCAAAATCCTCCAAGATGCAAGGGTTGATCCCCTACTCAATCTCCTAGCTCAGATCCTCCACAAAACCCCAATCCAGAACTCCTACCAGAGAGACTGCGTCATCCTCTCTCAAGACTACACAGTAATCAAGATGCTCAGCTCCTCCTCAACTCCAAAAATCGATCCTCTTGCAAAAGACTATTGAAAACTACCTTGCTCGAGCAGGCACTTGAAGTCCCCCAGGGCTAATGGTGAGATCCCCGAACAAAGACACTCGATGCACTAAACAGTGTTGCAGACAGGCTAAACAGCCAGCGTGCTCTAATTCGAAGTGACTAGCTCAAATGCAACATAATCAAATGCCAAAATGAGGAGGCTCCTCTCTCCTTTATAATGTTGGCCTCTCTTAACCCTAAGGCCCACCTCCTCCAACGTAGCCTCTCTCTTGCCACGTGCTCCTCTCCATCTGTGTAGTCCCTCCAAGTGTCTATGTGGGCCCCTTCTCTACGTGGTCCTTTGGCCCCCTTGACTCCCCTTTTAAGTTACAATGTTGTGCTACTAGAGAGTGACTTTATTCAAAAGTGAGTTATATCCCCCTTTTCTCACCTTTTTATTTATAAATAACTATAGAAGGCAAAATTGAGCAAAATCGAATATTCCAATTAGCCATGGCTAATTAGGAATATTACAATCTCCCCTGGCAAAATGTTGCTTGTCCTCAAGCAACTGAAGTGATGGATATTGCAAAATTTTCTCACTCTCCCAAGTGGCATCCTCATCCGATAAATTCTTCCACCTCACCAAGAATTCCCGGACCGTCCTGCTCCGCAACTGCCTCTCCTTCGTATTAATAATAGCCTCTGGCTGCAACACCAAATGCCCCTCATCTTTGGTGGGTGGTAGCTCATATGTCACTGTCACCTGCTGCCCCAATGCCTTTTTTAGGCATCACACATGAAAAACATTATGAATCTTGCTGCCTTGGGGCAGCTCCAACTCATACACAACCTGTCCAATCCTGCGTATCACCCTGTATGGCCCATAAAAGCGGGGCTTGAGCTTCTCAGCCCCCTTCTACTTCAGTGACGACTGTCGGTATGGCTCCGATCATAAGTAGACCAACTCCCCTACCTCAAACTGTCTCTCCACCCGGCCCCTGTTAGCATACAGCTTCTGCTGGTTCTGCGCTGTAGCCATATTATCCTTGAGAGCTCGGAGAATATCCTGACTCTCTTAGATCCAAATCTTGGCTCTCAAAGCCTTGCTATCACCAAACATCACGTCAGCAAATGATAAAAGATGATACCCATACAAAGCATAGAATGGTGACATACCAATGGACATGTGATGGGTAGTGTTATAGCAATACTCCCCCAGATGTAGCCACTTCAACCATGCTCGCTACTGCCTACTCACATAGTTACGCAGGTAGCCCTCCAGCCACTTGTTAACTATCTCTATCTGCCCGTCCATCTATAGGTGATAACTGGTACTCGGTGTCAACTCCGTCCCCACCAACCAGAAAAGCTCCTGCCAAAACCCGCCATGAAATGGCTATCTCTGTAACTGACGATGGTCTTAGGAAGACCATGTAGCCTGAAGACCTCTTTGAAGAACAGCTCGACCACCTGCGTTGCTATGTAGTGTGCGGATATGGCGAAAAAATGTGCGTACTTCGTCAGTCGATCAACTACGACAAAGATACAATCCTTGCCCTGTACCATGGGCAACCTTGTGATGAAGTCCATCGAAATACACTCCCATTTCCCCTCCGGAATGGGAAAAGGTTGCAATAATCCTGTGGGATGGCTCATCTCCCCCTTGTTCCTCTGGCAAATATCGCACTCCCGGATATGCTGGGGTACGTCCTCCTTGAGGCCCTTCCATGAGAACCTCTCTCTAATGGCTCAGTAGGTTTTAGTAAACCCCTGATGGCCAACCAATGGTGAATCATGTGATGCCTAAAGTATCTTCTTCTTGAGCTAAGATGCCTTAGTCAAGAAGATTCAGTCCCTGTAGTAGATGATCTCATTGACCACCCTGTACCTGTCATCTACCACCTACCCATCCAGAACCTCACATGCAAATCTGTCCTTGGAGTACTCTACTAAGAGTCGAGCCCTCCAGTCTGTATCCAAGCTCATAAGAGACAACGTGGCTGGTCTAAGTGAAAGGGCATCTGCTACCACGTTGTTCTTACCCTTGACATACTCAATGTCAACGTCATATGTTTGGATCTTACTGATCCGCTTTTCTTGCCTCTCCTGTAGCTGTTTTTGCTCGAAAAAGAACCTGAGGATGTTGTGATCAATCCTCACCCTAAACCTGTTACCCACTAAATACTGTCGGAACTTGGCCAATGCATGCATG
Organism: Pinus taeda; assembly: GCA_000404065.3. Taxonomy (NCBI): domain Eukaryota; kingdom Viridiplantae; phylum Streptophyta; class Pinopsida; order Pinales; family Pinaceae; genus Pinus; species Pinus taeda. The sequence continues at coordinate 64,534 of APFE031551548.1, read as the reverse complement.
ATCGCCAGCATCTCCTTGTCGTATATAGAATACAACCTCTCGTGCGGAAGGAGCTTCCGACTCTCAAAGGCCATAGGGTGACCTCCCTGCAGCAACACTGCGCTAATCCCCTCTCTCGACCCATCACACTCCAAAACAAATGGCTGCAAAAAATCCGACAATGCAACCACTGGGCAGCTACTGATAACCTCCTTGAGCCTGTCAAAGGCTCGCTGCGCTGTATCCGACCAACTAAATGCCCCCTTCCTTGTTAGATCTGTCAGGGGTGCTGCAAGCTGTGAGAAACTCTTGACGAACTTCCAGTAGTAAGTACAAATGCCAATGAATCCCCAAAGTTCTGTCACATTCCTGGGCTCCGACCAATCTCTGATGGCCCTGATCTTCTCCTTGTGGGCTCTCACTCCATTTAACCCTATGATATGTCCCAAGTACAACATCTCTGTCAACCCAAACTCACACTTGGAGAGCTTGGCATAGAACTGTTGCTCCTCCAAGATGCACAATACTGTCTCAATGTGCTGGAGATGCTCCTCCCAAGTCCTGTTGTAAATAAGGATATCGTCAAAGAACACCAACACAAACTTCCTTAAGTGACTGCCGAAGATGTGATTCATGCAGGACTGGAATGTAGCTGGGGCGTTGGTTAGCCCGAAGGGCATCACCAAAAACTCAAAGTGCCCATAGTGACACCTGAAGGCGGTCTTGGGAACATCCTGCTCCCTCACGTGAATCTAATGGTATCCAGATCTCAAATCAATCTTTGAGAAGAATCGTGCTCCTCTCAACTCATCCATCAACTCATCGATCCTGGGTATGGGGTACCTATTCTTTAGTGTCTTCTTGTTCAGGGCCCTATAGTCAATGCACATCCTCAATGTGTCGTCCTTCTTCACCAACACCACAGAAGAAGCAAAAGGACTCATGCTCGGTCGAATGTGCCCAAGAGCCAGTAACTCCTGAATGGCCCGCTCAATCTCATCCCAATAGGCCTTGGGATGCCTATAGGGGGTAGTAATCATTACCTGTATGCCCTGCTCAAGCTCAATGGTGTGCTTAAACCCCCAATCCAGCAACTATCCCGGCGGAATCTCCCCAAACACTGTGGCATACTGGTCAAGGATGGACAGTATCTCTGGATGCACCGTCTATCCTGTAGTCCCTGCCTCTGATGCACGCAGCTCCACTGCCCACTCTACGTCTCCCTTCCGGAACACTGCCTCCAGCCGATGAGCCGAAACAGTCTGAGGCAGATATGTGTGTTGTCCCCATATCTTCTCATGCCTCCTTGTCTTCTCATCATCCCACTCCATCTCTAGGGCCTTCCAATCTGTTGTCACCTTCCCTAGAGTGATAAGCCACTGAACACTCAGTACCATGTTGGTGTTCGGAATATTGACCACGAAAAAGTGGTCAGTCAGTGTGTAGGTGCCCATCGTCACTGATAACTCTGGGGCATAATGAGCACACACCATGGTCTGATCTCCTAGGACCAAAACTGAAAATCCATCGAAGCTCTCTGTCTATATACCTCTTCGCTCAACCATCTGTGCATCGATGAAGTTGTGGGTTGCCCCACTGTCAACCAAAACTGATACTCGCTGGCCACGAACTGTCCCCCGTACGCGCAACATCAAATACTGCACCACCTGCTGGTGGTGGTGGAGGTGGCAAGGGATCCTGCACGGCATGACTATCTCCTGCCTCCACATCATCCCCCTCATCCTCTTCCCCGCTACTCTCGGAGAAAACCTCGATAAAGTGTGCTTTGCCAGCAGCACATCTTTGTCCCGGTGCCCACGGCTCCTGACAGGTAAAGCACAACCGCTTCTTTTTTAGCTCCCTCCTGGCATCATCATCAATCTGTGCTCGTCCTGGATTCCCCTTTGGGGGCGGAATCCTCACATCCTTCCCCTTAGGCTGGAAAGCCTATCTCTAGGGGTAAGGTGTCTGGGTCCTGGGTAAGGCATCCTGTAAGTCCCAGGTCTGGCTAATAGCATCCTAGAGTGTGGCTGGTCTAGTGGATCTGACTAGACCCCGAAGTGGCTCTACTAAACCCTCAACAAACATATAGATCCTCCGTGCCGCAGATAGATCTGGCACTATCACTGATACCCTCAAGAAGTCTGCAATGTAGGTCTCTGGGCTCCCGGTCTGTTTGAGCCTCGTCAGCTCAACAAAGTGTTGTTCTGGATCCCTTCGGTCAAACCTTTCCATCAATCTCCTGGTGAACTCAGCATATGTCGTCACTGTGGAATGTCCGAGTGTAACCATCCCATGGAACCACCAATCCTGGGCCTCACCATCCAAATGTAATGTCGCCACCTTGATAGCCTCTATCTCCGATGTCTGGTTAAGCTGGAAATAGATGTCCAACTTCTCCACCCAAGACTTTGCCAAACTGTTTGATGAACCATTAAACGTAGGCAAGTGGAATCTACTAGCTGTGCAGTGGGTGTCTCCATCATGATAATGCCGTATCCTCTGTGATGGTCGCGGGGTCTACTATCCTGCTGGAGCTGAACAAAGTCTCTGAATGAGAGAGCATCCCTGAACTCCTGCCCATAGGCCTGGTACTCTGCAAAATAATCGCCCATATGACCGGGCTCTGCCTCCTACTGGGCTCCGACCCCGTGTCTGCTCCTAGGAAAGTGGGCATGGTAGAGCATGTAGGGGCATGTGAGGCCATCTGTTGAGTAGTATCATGCTGAGTGGCACCCTGCTATGGGAAATGGTGGGATGTACCCGATCCCTCACCAACCTGGAAAACCCATGGGTTCTCACGCTGTCTAGCCTCCACGGTCGTGAATCTCTGCCCCATCACCTCGATCTGCCTCGACAGATCCTGCACTGATTTGAGGAGCATGTCCCGCAAATCTCTTCCCGTCCTCATCTGCCATCGGGTCCTCCTGCTCTACGTCCACCACAGGCTCCTCTTGTTTTGCGTTCACCACAGGCTCCTCCTGTTTTGTGTCCACCACCCGAACACAGTCTCCCTCTCCGTAGGTGTTCTCCAACCTACGCTCAATATCTTTGTATTTCCTACCTCTGTAACAGATGTAGGGCTTCTCCCTCGATGTCATAGATTGCTAGCTCCACAGGCTGAGCCAAATCTATGCTCTGATACCACTGTAATATCTCTTTTCAGGGATATCCCTCAAACACAAGCAAACTCTACCAGAGATGGACTCTCAAGAGATAAAAATAATAGTAGTGCAACATAAAATAATAGATACATGGAATATAAGCAGATACTCAAGAAATGCAGAGAGAAATGCTAGGCCATTTTATTATACTGAGCAATGAAAAGAGTATTGGAGGTGATCAGAAAGATAGCACCTCGACTTGCACAAGGCAAGCGAGGAAATACACTCAAAATGGTAAGAAATGGCCTCTCTCTGAACTACGTCCAAGCTGCCGGAGAACTGTTGTGCTGCTGCTGCTGCTAGAATCAAATGAGGATTTGGGGCTGTTACCCTCCTCAGAAAATGCTGAAACTCTGGAATCAGCCTCTGCTCAAGAAACCCAAAAAAGCCCAGATAGCTTTTCTAAAATAGCTGACCCCCGAAAATCACCCCCTTAAGGATCTACGTTATTCCTCATGGCACTGCGCTGCTACTGAATAGAACCCTCCAAAACTCTGCCCGAAACTTTGCCAAAATCCTCCAAGATGCAAGGGTTGATCCCCTGCTCAATCTCCTAGCTCAAATCCTCCACAAAACCCCAATCCAGAACTCCTACCCAGAGAGACTACGTCATCCTCTTTCAATACTGCGCAGTCATCAAGATGCTCAGCTCCTCAACTCCAAAAATCGATCCTCCTGCAAAATACTGCTTAAAACTACCTTGCCCGAGCAGGCACTCGAAGTCCCCTGGGGCTAAGGGTGAGATATCCAAACAAAGACACCCGATGCACTAAACAATGCTACAGACAGGCTAAACAGCCAGCGTGCTCTAAGTCAAAGTGACTAGCTCAAATGCAACATAATCGAATGCCAAAATGAAGAGGCTCCTCTCTCCATTATAGCGTCGGCCTCTCTCAACCCTAAGGCCCACCTCCTCCAACATAGCCTCTCTCTTGCCACGTGCTCCTCTCCATTTGTGCAGTCCCTCCAAGTGTCTATGTGGACCCCTTCTCTACGTGGTCCTTTAGCCCCCTTGACTCCCCTTTTAAGTTACAACGTTGTGCTACTAGGGAGTGACTTTATTCAAAAGTGAGTTATGCCCCCCTTTTCTCACCTTTTTATTTATAAATAACTATAGAAGGCAAAATTGAGCAAAATAGAATATTCCAATTAGCCATGGCTAATTAGGAATATTACATTGGTATCATAAATGGGGCCAAATACCTCCAATAAACCTTCTTCATGCATGGGTAAACAATAATCCTCTTTCTCAAGGATGTGAATAAGTATATCGTTGTGAGTAGTGCCCTGAAGAAAGGGACAATCAATTTCCATTTCGTTGTTAGTACCATAAATAGGTTCATTGTCAAAATGATAGCTGCCCGCATCCCATTTTCCCTCATGGATACATCAGAAATCATAAATGTCAACGTTACAGGGAGCTATAATATCCATATCCTCTAACTCCTTTTCTTGAATGAGAAACCCTCTTTCATGATGTTTATCCTAATGGGCTTAAATAGGGTCTTCATTCACACCATGCTCATTTCCCAATCCCCAAGTTTGCAACCCGAAGATCCTCTATGGGATCATCCTTAAAGTCATTCCATCCTTCCATAAATCCCTCATTCTCATGAGGGCCCCCCCATATTTGAATTTTCTTTAGGGTCACCCTGATCATCCAATTGATTACATTCTATGGGCCTTTGTTGTCGATTAAATATTTTTCATTGACTAGGTCAATCAAGATATTGAAGGTACAAGTATCATGAGCAAGCTCAAGGATGTGGTTGGTATCCCATTTATAGGCACATTGGACATGGTAGAGTACATTGCTCTTCAATCTACAATATTCAAATATGAAATCCCTATCCTTGTGTTTTATCAAATACTCGGAATACTCAACGCATTGGTCCACACATTTCTGCAATTTTCTAAGGTCTTCATGATCATGTTTATTGAAAGCAAAGCGAGGAGTGATTTCTCTTTCATGACAAACCATCTCTCATGATTTTGCATTTAGGATTAAAATGGAGTCCCCAAGGTGAATGTAAATGCCTTGATATATGCTTGCTTCACCCTACAAGCATTTAACTTTGAAGTTTGGATGAAGAACTGGGGCTTTGTTCATCCAATGGAGTCGCCAAAGGATATACCAATAATGTCGTAAGGAAACAAGACACAAGTCTCATTTCCCTGACAACGGTGCCAAAAATGTTACTGCTCAATTTAGCAAGTGCCTTAGGAGGGATTCCTATGGAACTACTACTAGATCAAGTGGCAACAATGGGACAAGGACCCACTATCACCTTAGTCGATGTCCCCTGCTCTTTACGGCCATTCACAGATGGGAGGAGTCTTGGTATGAGGGAAATCACTATGAATGATAAGTCAATGATTGGATAAGTAGTGATTTCTAGAGCCCATTCATAGTACAGACTCAAATTAAAAGGTTTGCTTGCTTTACAAGCAAGGAGTGGAGCTCTCTAAGAAAGGCTCAAAGTAGACCTAGATGTAGGGATTAGAGATATTTTCTTGATAAGGGATGCTCTAGAACTAAGATTCCTAAGAGAAGAGGGATTTCTAGGTGGCCTTGTAAAATAGTGAATAATGAGGGTATGGGACCACAAAGAAAGCCAAAGGGACCTAAGTCTAGGGTTTCGATTGAAACTTCAAACAAAATATCTAGACCAAGCAAGGGCGAACAAGAGGATCAATGAAACATGGATTTCGCTTGAATTGTAATGTAAGCAACTAACCAACGAAACCTAGGAACGAGAACGATTTTGGAGCTAGAGCTTGGGATATCTCCAAATCTAGCCGCATAAAATGCTTCAAAATTTGTGAGGACCAAGAGAAAACCCCAACACAGATTTAGTCCAACTCGCTCTCAAAATGAATGGCTCACATGAATTTTGCTTGATGCCCTAGGAGACCTCTAGGGTTAGGGCTAAAAGGAGGGAAAAAGGCGAAAAATTAATCATCTTTAAGGTGGTCACCAAGCATAAGATCAATGCCTTGCCTATTGGGAGAATGGAGTCAATAATGAAATTTGAATTTAGACCTTTTGCTGCATCAAGGAGTCCAATATGCAACTTTGCTAGTCTAGAAGGTGCTAGTTAGGTTACACAACGAATTTACACTTCGTTTTCCAAAGCTAGATGGAGTTTCAAGGTTGAATCTTCAAAGATACCCCTAGGAACATTCACCCTTATTGCCCAATGAGTAACGCATGCAATAGATCAAAATATGCCAAGTGATTCAAGAATTTCGCATTGATTTAGAGCACAAGCAGCATCATGATGCAATATTCCATACATTAGACGTATAATGAAAAAAATTGCATAAAAGAGAAACTTACATGGCAAAAAGACTATATCCATCCATCATGTTTGCAAGAGAGAAGCTCCAAGATAGAATAGCAATAATCCAAACGTCAAAATGCATTAAAGATCCTCTGATTCATCCATCAATAGGTAGTGTGAAGCTCTCAAGAAGAGAGAGATACAAATCCAAGTGACGTGAGGAATGAAATGATCCTATCATCAATATATATGATCCTCTAAGGGTTCAATTTGCCTAATTAGGCCTAATGATGCCCCTAATAATAAAATAATGTGCAAAAAAACATCCTTTGGTGACAAGCCCACCAAATAGCTCTATAATATGAAAAATAAGCCTCTCAAGAGGGCTGAAATGGTAATACAATAGCTAGGAGGGCCATTTGAAAGGCCTAGTGAAGTCCTTCATGTGCCCAAATGTTAGGATCCCTATATTACCAGTGGTTCCCCCATTAGTATTGTCATTGTATCCCTTATTGTTATTATTGTGCCCTTATTGTCCCCATATTTTTATTAGTGTTCCCCATAAAAACCCACGATTGTTATTGTTGTGCTATTATGTTATTACTGTTATGTCAACTTGATTATATCGTGACCCCTTAGACTCCTGTATATAGAAGGGAGGTTTTGTCATTTGTATCATCCAAGAATTGTTCATTTGTGTAATGTGAAGGAGGTTTCCCCCTCAAAGAGGGTAAATTCTAAGGCGTTGATCTATCTTTTCTATCTTTTTGTGAGCTAGTTTCCTAACATTTGGTATCAGAGCTTTGGATTCTAGGGTTTCACTGCTCCGTACAAGTCATCGTGGAATTTTCGCTATAACTTTTTTTCTGCAACATTTCAAAAGCTAAAAAAAGAACCCATTTAAGCCAAAATCATTCTGAACTTTTGATCCTAATTTCAGAGCTTGTCTCGTTATATTTTCGTAGATATGTTCTGCGGAAGTTAGAGTTTTTGCAAACTCCCGAATTACATTCCAAATAGGTGACCTAGGCAAAATCATCATAACTTTTGTTCTGAGCATCAGATTGAAATTTCGTAAGAAGTTTCAGAAAGAGGACAACCTATAGTTTTTGGTATATCAGTTTTAGGTACTAAGGTTAAAACAGTGACACGTGGTACTTCGTACAAGTTCGATCTACTGAACTAGTATATAATCAGGTCACCGTGGGAGATTTGGCATAACTCCTTCTTGGAGAATCCAATCTTGATCAAACTTGCGGGGTTAGAAAGAGAACTCAAAGGGCTATTGCAAGGCGTGATTTCAGATATTTGAGATCCATGCTTACAAAGATACAACAAATTCAATATCAAGCTCTTATAAAGTAAAAAAAAGTGTGTAGCTTTTTTTAATTTTTTTTTTCTCAATTGGTCTACTCCTATATTCATACAAAAATGTTACAGCGAGGCAGCTGCCTCGAGAATTCTTGCCATGAAGTTGGCATTTAGCAAAATAATTCTTGGCAACCTAACTATGGAACCGGCAAAATGACTTACATCAGAGTTTTTAATTTCAAAGAACATTGGCCATTCCAGAAAAACTCGAAAAACTGACCCATATAGCGATACAGGACTAAGTTAAACATTGCTGTCTCATGAACAGATTCTTACATAAACAAAAACATGAACAGACTCCGACATGTGGAATAGACAGAGACCTGAAACAGGCATGAACACTGTAAATCGAAAGGGAGGTGAACTTCTTCTTCGATGGCAAATTAAAAAACCAGAGGCGCTGACTGGTTCAATCTTCATCTGAGATTGACGATTGTTCCTCAATGATTCAGCATCCAAATTGATCTGAGTCCTTGGAGTCAGAAGGATGGACCGCTGAGCTTGAAGGCTCTCCTCTCGCTAGTGCGCTTGGGCCGACATTGGCTTCAGTATTCATAGTAGACAGGCCTCCGATGACTTGGTATTGGGTGACATTTGGACTTGCCAACCTCTGATCCACAGGAACCCCAAGTTGAACCGCCCCCGAACCCATGGCATTCTCACACTTTTCAATTGTCACAGAGACTATGAAGGAGGAGTTTTCCAGAGAACAAGGAATGTGGAAGTGGGCAGTGGGATGCGAGTGATGCACACAGACTCCGGCTCTGGCTTGCCCCCTTCCCCTGCCCCTGCCACTTCTGGTGGCTGGATAGTTGAGGCAAAAAAACTCTGACGCATCCGAAGAGGGGTCCGAAGTGGTGGAGGAGTGCTGGTGGGTGGCTCGACCACGAGAACCGCCGCGTCTGCTCCCCATTCTTAGCCTTTCTCTCGGCATATTGATACACAGAGAATCGACTGAGGGGCGAATACACAGAGAGAATCGACTGAGGGGCGAATACACAGAGAGAAGCGGAGACTGAGCCCGATCGAAGCTTTGAGCACCAGGAACCGGAGCCGAATGGAAGAAGGAGATGGTGAAGGCGCTTGAGGCCCGGCAAAGACAGACTGACAGAGAGGAACTCTCAGCATGCACCAGAGCCGAAAGAAAGCAGGGGTAGAGCTATCGCTCGGAGAATCGCCCAGGACAGCGGCCTTAATGGAGCTGAAGGCATGCATCGGAACAACGGGTATGAGGACCAGACTGAGAGCCATCACGCCAATAACCAGATGCAGGGAGGGCAGCGTTAATGCTGCCATTAAGAGGTATGTGCGAGGCCAGCTCTCCGACCTAAGACAATTACAACTGGCGCAATTGGGTTGCCACCTGCCCACCTTGCATGCCTCTATCGTACCGATAAACCTGTCAATCACCCGCATCTAGGAGCGAGTAGTCCTGTCACACCAAAGAAGTGCATTCGTGTTTGAGTTGTCCATCATCTGAGTCGCAAAGAGGACCTGAGAAATATGGGAGCTGCTGGTTGACCCCTTGATTGGCCAGTCTGTCTGCTACTTTATTGGCAATGCGCCTTACATGCTTGAAGGTGATGCTTTGGGGGTTCCGAAGCCATTCCTCCAGTGATTCCAATCTGCTGAGCAGCCTCCAGCTAGAAGCTATCTTAGCTGCCGAGGTACCTGCTTGAATCCTGGTGGCTGCTGTTATTAGGATAAGGGAATGCCCCTCTACCTCTAGAGGGAAGAAGTTTTTTTGATCTGCGATGCAGATCCCTTTCCACAATCCTTCCAATTCAGCATCGTTGTTGGATCTTTGCCAATTGTTCCATAGTAGATATGCAATGTTGCGCCCACTTCGTTCTTGAAGACCCCGCCATAACCAGCCGACCCAGGATTGCCCTTGGCTGCCCCATCAAAGTTCAATTTGTATGAGTTGGATGCAGGAGGGGACCAATTGAGAGGAGAGGCAGAATTGGTTGGAGGTCGGGATTTGACGTGGGCCAAAAAGGACAGGTCCAGATTCCAAGCTTTCATGATGAGGCGTTCCTGAGGAGAGTCTAGCAGGTTCGTGTCTTGCCAATGTCTAATAGCCAGAGTTTCTTGGAGATTTTGCTTCAGAAGAAGCCACAAAGTATCAAATGATCTGCTGATATTGTTGAAAACTCTGTTGTTCCTTTCCTTCCAGAGTATCCAGTAGAGAAAGCCTGGGATTATGTTCCACAACGAGTTTAGAAGAGGGCTTTGGAAAGGGTGCTTTGGCCATTTTCTAATGGTATCTGTTATATCTCCCATCCGTTTTCCTGATCTTCTATTGCATTGGTCAATTTTCTCCCATAACAGAGTAGCTAGAGGACAATTATCCATGAGATGCAAGATGGATTCAGAGTTGAGATTGCAGTTGGGACATCTTGTTAGGATATTCCGACACATAGGAAATAGTTAAGTATAACTTGGTCTAGTATAGAGTTAGGTAAAGTGTGTTTCTTTACTATGTACTTTTGTAACTTACAATCCGACGGTCACGATATGTAGTGATCCGACGGTTCATTCTCTCCTCGGTATTACCGACACTTGATCCGTGGCTTGACACCCGATTGGTCCATGAATTCTATTTAAAGCGCATGGAGGGTCATTTGTAGGTTCACCGTGCATGAGAGAAGCTTATGTAAATTTTCATTCTTTTATTAATAAATTGCCTGTAGTAGCCACGTTGGCGCAGGCCGTGGACTGTTTCCCTCTCTGAGGGTTTTAACCACGTCAAAATACTGGTGTATTGATCTGTGATCTGTTTGTGAGCGGTGTCCTTCTGGTGTTCTGTCTGAGGAACTTACCCTGTAAATTCCTACAGGAGAGATATGAAGAAAAGTATTCTTGTATGAACATGCATATGACTTGTGGAGTGTTCTCCTTCCTTAAGGAGTGAATGTATGATGTTGCCCTACCATAAGGGTTTTAATCAATAAAGAAGCATTTCTATCTATTCATATCTTGTTATTCTTGGGTTTATTTATATTTTCATATCAGATCTATAATATTTCTGGGTTAGATCTATAACAGGTTGACGCTGAGCCAGAAGGGCCCACACAAAGCTTGACATTGAGCCAAAAGGGCTCATGCAAAGGCAACTCAGTCACCCATGCAGAAGTCTGAGTTTTGCAGAGGAGCTGACCTTTCTGAGCTGGGAGGGTTGGAAACTGCTCCAGAAGGCAAGATGTTTCCCAGTTGAGCTGATGCAAAGCCTCAGAGAGTTCCACACAAGCCCACGCAGTTACTACGTAGGGGCAGCGTAGTTGTAGCTGGGCACAGTTGATTCAGCTGTCGGAACAACCGGGATTTGTCGGGTAGAGTGAGGTAATCTCACAATTCCTCTCTGCCAGTTGTATTTCTCTGTAACTGGATTGTCGAGAGGGCATCCAGAGTTGTATTCAGAAACGACTACTTATTAATATAAAACTCTCAGAGCTGCTACACTGGTTTTCCCGCATTGGGTTTTTCTGGGGACATTTGTCCAAAAAGAACGGTGTCATTTGTGTTGTAATTTCTTTCTTGCTTAGTCTCTTGTTTCCACATAATATTTAATTAAGTCAAGGTTGTAGTGTATGTATTACGATATTTGCCGTAGGAAACTGCAAGTAATTTGTTTAAAGGAATTTAACAAATAGGAGTAATATCATCAGTTGTTGTAGGGATTTCGGTTGAGGAATTTTCACATGGTATCAAAGCAGTAGGTGGAACAAGAAGAGTAATGCTAGAGCACCCAACACTGAGCAAAAGAGGGAAATCGAAAAGTTGCAGGAGGCAGCAGTTTGAAACCTTAGAGGGTTTGCGTAATTCTTAGCCAGAGGGCTAAAATATCGAGGCAATCTCTCTTTGAGTGAGTGGATGGAGAGAAGGGCTTCTAGCTCAAGTTTTTGTCGGGGCAGAGGGAGCAACGCAAAAGCCTCAGCATGAGGAGAGCTTGTGGGACGTAGATTTTTCTGCAGGCAGTTTGCTAGGCAGAAAATTGTCAGAAGAAAGAGGAGAAGCACAGCTGAGGGAATTTCTTCCTCAAAGAATTCCTAGCCTAGAAATTCGAATTCTCTAGAGCTGAGCAGCAACAAGGAGCAGTAGTTTTACTAGCTCCAACATAGGGTGCATAGGCTAGCCCAACAGTAGCGCAAACGAGAGAGGAGCCTATTCGAAATTTCTATTTGGCAGAGATGGCAGCCGCATCTCCAAGAGGGAGGTGGGGAGATTTAGAGTTGTAGTTTGAAATAGATAAAGATGGGCAGGATCCTTGAGGAGCCAACCTCTTGGATCTATTCCTTGCTATGGGAGCCCATCTCAGAAGTAGTAGGATGGACTAGTGTCAAATGGTGCCGAGGAGTGTCGGAAAGACAGTTGCAGTGGCTAGGAGCGTCAGAGTTTGAACAACACAGAGTAGAGTTGGGAGCAGTACAGATGGCACAAAGCAGAGCTCAGCAACAATGCAGTAGATTCAGAGGGTCAGCGCAGAGACTAGCAGCAGTCAGGGTTCAACATTCACGTGGTATCATACTGAACACAGTTAGTTTAGTAATTTTGGATTTTTTCCATTGTTGATGGAGTAGCAACAATAGTTTGCAGTGCAGTGGCAGTGCTAGCAGCAGCACATATGCAGTACTTGAGAGGGAGTTGTAGTACGGATGCAGTGTTAACAGTGGCAGTGTCAGCAGAATTACAGTTGCAACAGTAGCACAGTAGTTAGTGGGCAACATGTCAGACATCAACAATGCAAAGGACAATGCTTTAGAGTCAGAGCAGTATGTAGCAACGTATATTGTTAGAGCACATTCCTCGCTAAGAGGGAGTGTTGATTTGGGGTAGCATTGGATGTGCTCTAAGCCTCAAATTTTGCAGGGAGGCTTGGGCACATTTATTCCAAAGAACCCAGAAAGCGTTTTGGGAAATTCCACCCAGAAACAATTTTATTAAATTTTTTTTTTTTTTTAATGGGACCTGTTGACCACTACGTGTCAACAACCCATAGCAGTACACCCATTTTTTTCGCAAAAGGGATAGTGCCTGATCGATGTGTTCGTGCCGTCCAGCTATCATCATCAGCTTGATCATCATCTTATAATGTAAACTTATTCTACATGTGTATAATGTAAATAATCTCAGCAGATTCGTGTCGTGTATGTAATTACCTAGGTAAAACTACTTTTCTAGTGACAATTTACATTTCGGGAGGTTTTATGCCTCACCGATCCATTCTTGGATGATCGACAGAGTTTTCCTTCAGTGTTACCCCAAAGCCAGAATGGATTTTGTCACTGGGATTTTAGGGGAGTCCTAGTGTTCTAGATCGAGTCTATGTAAAAGTGATTTGGGAATAATCCTAACTATTTGGTTAAATTATTTTATTACAAATTGTTTGGTTTGCTAGATTATATTTGTGTCGCAGAATTGGGTAGTCCATGAGGGTCTTTTGCAAATGGATTTCCCTCTTGAGATGTAAAAAGTGTGAAAATCATGATATAAAGTGTCTTAAGAGTTGGAAAAATAATTTATCTCCTCAAAGGTTAATTAATGAATTTTTTCTGGCCAAAATTAATAAAATCTTAAGCTAGAAATTTAATTAATTCTAGGTTCTACGTAATTTAAATTCTCTGAAGGAAAAATTCGTTGGTCCTTAAAAATTAAATTTTAAGAGGTCCAGGGACTACGGTAAATTAGTTATTTTGCTAACCTTTAATCCTTTGGTCCCTAGGGTTAAGTCAAAGTCAAAATTTTGAGGAAATTAATTCAAAAAATTAATTTTTGAATTTAAAATGCATTTAATTGAAAAATTCGAATTTCCTCAATAATTTAAAATTTCGACAGATGAGATTAAAAGAAATTTTAATCCTCATCAACAGTCGAGATTACTTTGACAAGGATCACTCGAACTAGTTGTTGGAGGATTTATCTTTAAATAGGAGGTCATTTGTCAGATGAGATAATCTGATCTTTTGATCGTGTACTAAGCAAAAAGCTCTCTTTTAATCTTTTTATGAGCAATAAAGAAAGACTTTGGGGTTGAAATTCTGCTGGTGTTACTCTTCGTGGAAATACTGTAAGATGGCCATTTTCATGCGTAGATTTCTTTTTAGCCATTGATGATAGCTTTCTGAAGAGTAATTTGAGTACAGGTATCTTGCTCAGTCGCTAGGGTTTGAATGATAATTTAAGTTTCGAATATAATAGCATGTATCTCTATTAAATCTGAATTTTATTATCATTTTCTCGCTCTATGTTGATGGCTGAATTGAGTTTTGTAGGAAAGTCTTGATTTTTAGATCATCGGGCGTTCGGGGAAGTTCTCAGCTGAACCAACCAACTCCCGATCTGTGTTTTTTGAAGAGCCCAGTTTGAATTTGATCCTAGACTTATCATAAGATATTTTTTATGGGTGATGCATGAAGGGTTTTGAGCTTAGTACCTCCTTTAAAATTAAAAAAAATAATTTTTTTTGTGTTAAATCATTAGATCTGTCTATTGAGAGCCTTAGATCATCAGATCTGGGAGCGGAGTCAGACTCACACTCCCTAGATTTAATAAATCTACCATTTATGTACATAGATTTGTAATTTTCTTCAGTTTTCTGACTAGGGTTTTCTGGGTTTTAGTTTTTTGAGTCATTGTATATATTGTTTGGGTATTTCTTGTTGTCCTACCGCTACAGATCTGAAGCTGAAAGCTGTGCAGAGTCCAAATCTAGGCCCTGGAGGGTATGATCTAGATCTCTGGTGGTCCATCAGCATCATTTTGGCAGGGACCATATCCAGATTTCGCAGTCCAAGGGTTTAAATTTATTTATTTTTAGATCTTGAAATTTCGTGAGGGTTTCATTAAGAAATCTGAAGCAGAAGGATTTAAAATTTTAAATTAAGATTGATGGAATTTTTCTTAAGTTTTTGGCTACAGTTCCTTTGCTGCCTGGAGTTTCCTAAGCAGAAAATTTCAAATTTGTCTTCACTGTTGTTTTCTGGAAATTTTTGAAATTATTTTTATTTTAAGAGTTTTAACCTGAAAATTTTTATGAGATATGGAAAATCTTGGGTTTCTTCCTGCATTTTTCTTCTATCTATCCTCCCAGAAGTGACCTTCAAAACCCTTTGTTGCTGCCATATACTTGCAAAAAACCCTCACGCGGTGCCTTTCTCGTCTGACTGTCAGATCTCTGCTTTCTGCCTACGTTTCCTTTATCTCTCCTCACGCCGTTTCTGCTCCCTCTCTATGCTGCGTTTTCCCTTCTCTATTCGCTGCTCCACTACCCTTTTCTAAACCTGTCATAGAAACCCGCAGCTCCTCCTTCGTTGCTCTCACCAACCTGCATCCTCCCTTCTGCCATCAATTTTCTGCATCTATACGCTGCCTATCATCACTTTCTGCTAGCCTGCGTTTTGCAAACCTACGAACCTTCATCTCCCTCCATTCAACCTTCAGCTCCTTGCATCGTCCATTTCCTTAAGCGCTTTTGTCCAGCCTCCTCTCTCAGTTATCCGACGCTGCAACCCCACAGCTCTTCATCCCTTCGTCGTCACTTCTCCTCCCGTGAACCTACAGCTGCAAAACAACCATACATTCTATTTCTTTATTTATTTATTTTGTATATATGTGTTAGTTTAGTTTAGTTTTGTATTTTATATTTAAGTTAGGGTTAGCGCATGATTTTTTTCTTTTAGTTTCATATATTCAGATTTAATCTCTTTTAAATTTTAACTAGATTCGTTTTTCTTGAAATTTCCTTTTGGTTTTACTTTTATTTTCTTAAAAAAAAATATTTTTTTTTTATGATTTTAAAAAATAAAAATAAAAAATCACTTAAAATATCTAAAAATTTTAAAATTTTAAAAATCCTAGATATTTAAAAATAAAAAAATATATATAAATTCTTTTGATATTTATTTTTTTTACCTTTTTATTTTTTTATTTAAAAATTTAATATCTTAAAAAAATATAAATATCTAAACCCTAAAAATAAAAACTAAAAAATTAAGAATAAGGAAGGGGCTTCATTTTTATATTTTGTGTGACTAGAAATCGAAATAAATTTAACATTTAAAGGTTTTAAATTTTTGATGTGGCCTCTGGCCCATTAAAAAATTTAAAAATTATTAAATCTTCTTTTTTTGTCACAAATTTTTTTTTTTTTTGCCACATTAAATCTTGCTTAGCATATTAAAAAAAAATTCCTAAGGACTAATTAAATTGTCAAATTTAAAATTCCCTTTGGTGTCTTTTTGTGCTAAGGACAAGATATAAAGAGAACTTTTGTGGTATCAATATTTTATAGTTAAACGCGCTTAATTTTTTGCATCTAAAGATTAACTATTGAAAAGTGGTAAATTTTCCTAGATTTGGATCGCTAAGCATATATCTTTTAATTCTAGGATCGAAATTGGTTAGCATTTAAATTTCATGGTTGTTTAAAGTATTTGGATCTCTCGAAATTTAATTGCTAGAATATTGTGCATCTATTGAAATTGATCGTCATTTCTTGAATTATTTAATACTCATTACATGTTAGACATTTCGTGAATATTTTCAAGCATTTGTTAAAGAACTCTATCATGGAATTACAATAGATTGCATATCTATGTTTCCTAAGCTGAGTATTTTTGAACATTTGTTGACATTAATGTTAAATTGCAAAGAGGTTTCTGTTCTCTTTGATCTATAATTGTATCAGAAAGATTTGAAATAATCTTGTGTTTTAATTGTAATATTTTCAAGAGTTTATTTTTAAGTCTTCATCCATAAGGCGAACATTTTCACTTGAATAATTGAGAGCTTTTGCGACAGAAGTGTTTTCCCTTCCCCGAGTCTAACTTCATCTCATCTTCTAGTGCATTTGCATATAAGTTAGCTTTGCATAGATAAAAATTTACTTCCAAGCATAAGCTTGGTCGATAGACAGACAGATATCCATCCATCTTTTCTTGAGAAGCCCATTTTAATAGTACTTAAAACGGTAACCTTGCAGTCGTCAAAGCCACAACTCTCTGCAGCACCAGAGGCACTGAGTATGTTAGAAGTTCAGGAGAAGTATCGTTAATCACACCTTAGTGTAATTCTGCTTATCTTCTCTCTGCCAATTACTACGAAATCAGGCTCAACACAGAAAGGATTGAAGGATTCACAATTTAAGTAAGCATTTAACTAAAAACAACCAAGATTCCTGCATCTCACATTTAGTTTTAGGATTTGCATTTCATATAAGATAGTCATTCACCTAAGCAGCAATTGTTGATCGATTACTTGGCCTTCATTTCCCTAGCAAGATCGTTGACTCCATAAGGCATTGATATTAACGTTTAAAATCTAATCAAATCCTAGGTCTTGCTGAATCGTAATCAAGTACTTGATCACCTCGTTGTGTCTCTCGAACTAGTTGGTTCCCAACTAGTTCTTCTTCATTCCATTTTTCCATAGGTTCTACCCTCCTTAGCCTGTTGTAGGGAGACAACTTAAACGAAGAGATTGGGGATCAGGGTGACAACCCCCGATTTGAGGGATGTTGCAGTGCCTAGACATTCTGCGCGACAAAAGGATCCTAAGTCTAAACTTAGGAAATTAAAAATATTAATGGGTATTAATCTAATTGTGGGTGTGTAACTTCTCGAAGAAGACGAGAATCACGATAAAATGATCTTAGCCATTGATTAGATTTTAATCTGGGTCGTTGAATGTCAACAAGAAGATTATTTAAGGAATCTTGAGGTTCATTTGGAAACACAATGAGATATCAAGAGATCGAATTTCTGAAGTGATATGTTCTCAGGAGGAAATTCTGGTCGAGTAGATTTCTTGCAGTTGAGGCGTAGGGATAGTTGGATTGGAGTATCTTGTCAAAGCCCAGGATACGTCGCAGACAGAGGCAGAGAGACACCAGAGGGGTTGACGTTGAGCCAAAAGGGCCCACACAAAGCTTGTCGCTAAGCCAAAAAGTCTCACGCAGACGCAGCTCAATCAGCGACACAAAAGTCCGAGTTTTACAGAGGAGCTGACATTTCTGAGCTAGGAGGAATGGAAACTACTCTAGAAGGCAAGACATTTCCCAGTTGAGCTGATGCAGAGCCTCAGAGAGCTCCACACAAGCCCACACTGTTACTACGCAGCGGAAGTCTAGTTGTAGCTGGGGACAGTTGATTCAACTGTCGGAACAACTGGGATTTTTCAGGTAGAGTCAGGTAATCTCACAATTCCTCTCTGCTAGTTGTATTTCTTTGTAACTAGATTGCCAGGAGGGCATCCAGAGTTGTATTCAAAAACTACTACTTAATAATATAAAACCCTCAGAGTTGCTGCACCGGTTTTCCCGCATTACATTTTTCCAGGGACATTTGTCCAAAAATAACGGTGTCATTTGTGTTGTACTTTCTTTCTTGCTCAGTCTCTTGTTTCCACATAATATTTAATTAAGTGAAGGCTTCAGTGTATACATTACGATATTTTTCGTAGGAAACTACAAGTAATTTGTTTAAAGGAATTTAACAAATAGGAGTAATATCATCAATTGTTGTAGTAGGGATTCCAGTTGAGGAATTTTCATAGTATTCCCCATCACCACATCGATCCCTTCTTATATCTTCCTGTTGGGACTCCAATGGCCAAGATTAAATCTTAATCGATGGCTCAAATCATCTGTGGATTGATCCGTGTGAGTTTTTAGAGACTTCTCACCTTGACTTAATAATTTTGATTAATTGACCAATTTTCCTAAATTTAGACTTAGGAAACATTATAAAATTGGTTAATAATCTAATTAAGTCATATCTAGGTGGAATTTCCAGAAACGATTTCTGGGTTTTGGATATCTCATGTATTCTACCCTCACTACCAAATTTCGTGGCTAGAACATATCTGATGCTCCAAAAACTAACAAAAAAACAAGCAAAAACACCAATTACATAATGAAAAGTCATACCTTCGGGGCTAGAGGGCCAAGCTTCAAACATATGATCATATGTAATTTTCCAAACTAGGAAAAATAGTGCTATGCAAAACAAACACTAAAAACAACACCATGTAATTGAAACATTTAGTGCACACCCATAAAAAGTCCAGGAATAACCAACAGCTGAGGCATTTTATTATAATCTAGGAGGAAAGTACAATAATGTGGAAGTGGTGCACCTAGGCTTGCCTCAATGGCAAGCGTGATCAAGCCCATGTGGTAATATGTCAAGCCCAGATGACCCAAATAACTATTGCAATGATGCCCTGTGCTGCCCTTATGAGACTGTGTTGTCTGCTGCAAAGCGGCTGCTGGAAACCCCACTTCCAGTCCTCAAAAAATTATGGCAAAATTAACCCCGGTCTCTCCACCAAATACCCAGAATAACCTACAAAGTAATTGGCAAAATGTTGACCTCGGAATTTTGGCCCAAATTCCCCTTAGCTCCTCTAGTTGCTAGCCGAGTGGGAACCCCTATTTGACCCCTTAGCTCTGGCTAGAAAATTCTATAAAATTGGGAGTGTGATCCTTGCCCAAAAACCAGAAAACCCCAGAAAGGGTTTCCCTTGATTCAAACCTTCAAAAATTGATCCTTCACAGCTTAGCCATCCTCCAATTTCGAATTATGTTGTTGTGATTGATCCTGTCAATCTTTTCTCTCCCAACTGTACCAATCGTCCTCAAATGGCCCTCCAAATGATCTCCTACTTCTCTCGGCCAGCTACAGCTCTACAATTCCTTCCTCCAACTCCCACGTGAGCCTAGTGATCACCCTGTACGCAAGCCCAGGTGACTATAAATCGAATTGCTCCAATGCAGCAACCTCTTGCTCCAAAACTCTCCCGAAAGGTTGATCCTCCATTATAGCTCCAATGCCCAAAATCCCCCGGCAAATGCTGCCTGGATGAACCCACAAGCAACCTCTGCATGTTCCCCTTCTACGTCCTCCAGAAACATGCACTGGCTGAGACAAATGTTGAATGATGTGACTGTGAAACTCCATCGGCTCTCCTCCAAGGTAGTATGAATTGCCTTCCTAGGGTGGAACTTGAAGTCCACCGAAGCAAGGGTTGAAATCTCCGCTCGGAGACACACGTGTGCTAAACAGCACATTAACCTGGCTAAGCAGCTCGAGCAAAGGTTGAACTCAGTATGTCAAAAAGATACCAAATGAGGTTGAGCCTCCTCTATTTATAATTTGTGGGCCTCTTTTCCCATGTGGGCCCCCTCCAACTAGCAATTTGTCTTTCCCTCCTTATTCATTCGAACTTCCCTCTAAGGTGGTGCGTATTTCCTCATGTAGGTGGCCCCCATACTATGCTAACAAAACATTTCGGCCCCTTTGTCCTTCCTAAGTCTTTTCCAAAAATCACATGGGTCCCATGGCCTCCAAAATTGTCAAAATTGTAGAATAAATAAACCTGTAACAATTTAATTTCGAAAGGGGAATTACATCATAACAAATGAGCGAGGACACATAATGGTTGGCTCAAGTGGTGGAGAAGGGTGGCACGTCGAGCTATCTGGTAGCTGCAAGGGGCTATCTGCTGTTGGCTGAAGACAAATCTAGGTGAAATTTTCTCCTATAGGGGTCACCCCTGGTGGTTGGTAACATCTAGCTCCAACTTGAACATAAGCTCTCAGTAAAGTTCACAAATCATGTAATCAAACGGGGAGGTCATGAAAACACCAACAATCTCTTAAGACCACAGAACTATTACCTGCACATCAAACATGAAACAAATGGGGTAGCATGCTTTTATGATGTCCTTTGATCGCCCATGCCTTTGTTAGTTTGTAAAATCAATAGAAAATAAAATTTATTTTAGAATGCAAATTTAATTGAAATGAACCTAATCTAGTATGATAATACAATATGAGGTTAATCTCTAATGCAAAATCAATATGCAATGCATTTGTCATGTCCCTTCCCAAAATATTTTGTAACAGGTTTTGTCTCTCCACAACTTTGTACAAATTTTGCTAAGGAAAATGACCCAAGCAATTTTGACTTAGGAACTTAGGAGAAATGAGGCCAGATTAATTTGCTAGTGGAAGATGGGGGTTGCCCACGTGGGAAAATGCATTGGAAAATTCGAATTGCCTTGGAGGGAAATCATATGGTTGTTGGAGGGAGCCCACATGAAGAAAGGAAGGCCCAAGAAGTCATAAGGCAGAAGAGCTCCTCACTTGGGGGATCGTTCATTCTTGCATATCGAATATCACTTGATTGTTTTCTCGAGTTGCTTAGCCGAGTCAACTGGCTTCTTAGCCACAAATCTCTCAAGAGGGAGATTCAACCTTACCTTCAAGGGACTACGAGTGCCACCCTAAGAAGGCAGTTTCATAGCACCTTGAGGGGCACCGGGGAGGATTCATAGCCAACACATTCAACCTCAAACCAACAGTGCATATTTATGGGCCAGCAGAGAAGGGAACACGCAATTGTTGACAGAGCTTCATTAGGCGAGCACTAGTCGACGGAACCTAGAAAGTTGAAGGACATCAAGAGGTCAACATTTGGGAGGAGTTTTGGAGTAGGTGGGTGCAGGAAATAGGCAGATCAAAACCTAGCCTTGGAGGATAGTGCAAAGGGCCAATCTGGGCATCACATGGATCTTGAGGGAGAGAGACACAACACTCGAATCACAGTAGGGAAGGAAGGAAATTCATAGGGGGTCTCATCTCAGTGATTTGGGGCAATTTTGGAGAGATTTCCCAGCTTCATTCAGACAAGCCGAGTTTACTAGTTTCAGCAGAGGACGAGCTCCTTGGGGGTCGAATTTCAGAAGTTTGAACTAGGCCAAACCCTTCCTGGGCTTTGGTGGGTTTTGTTGAGGATCCAGGAGGTGAAGTTTTATAATTTTTTGAGCACGGGAAGCAGTGATTCCAGCCTTTTGGTTCCAGCAGACAGCGCATATTAGTTCTAGAACAACAGTTGGCAACCCTCGGATCAACATTTCCTCACCTAAGTTTTGTCACGCTTGTCCTTAGAGACAAGCCCACGTGCAGCATTCCATTCACTGTTGTATTTGCCCTTGATGATTTAATAAAATGGCTCAGCAGTTCTCTATTTCTAGTGTCTTCTGTGAAAATTTCTAAATTGAAACTCTACTACAGCAACTGATTTATTTCACCTACTTATTATTAACAATAAGCTATTTACGAAATCCCTTTAGCAAATATTAAAATAAATTCTACTGCAGTTATCACACAATTACCCAAAGAAAAAATACATGCACAAATCACATCAACACAGTTGTTTTTCGACAATTGTGCTCAGAAAAACCCAATGGGGGAAACCAGTGCAGCAGATGAGGCCTTTATTAATCTTCAGCAGCAATTTCTTTTACAAGGAATGATTTTGCAGAGACACTAAAATAAAACACCTAAGACTTTCCCTTTGAGACTTTCTGACACTTTGGAGACCCTGCTCCCACTCCTGCGTCACCTCTGCATCACTCTGATTGGCTCAGCGTGCCTTTGAGTGGTTCTGCGTCCCTTTGCGTCAGCCTGCGTGAGGGCTGCATCTCTCCTATGGACTGCGTCTCTCTCTGCGTTGTCTCCCACTATCCCTGTGTCACATCCTCCTCGGTCACTGCTTGTTGCTGATACCCTCCTCTTCCTCCACCCTGCAACTCTCCCTCTGAAATCAATCTCCTCTCTTGAGAATCGATTTTCCTTGAGATACTGAGTATCTGCCAGTGTGTCTCCAAATGATCCTTAAGTCTTCTCTTATACATTTTGTGTTGATGAGTCAATGACCGAGATTAAGTCTCTAATCAACAGCTAAGATTAAAACAGACTTGATCCTCGTCTCTTAGAAGCTTCTCACCCTTATCTTTATTAATATCCATTAATATTTTTATTTTCCTAAATTTAGACTTAGGAACCCATTAAAAATATTAATTATTTTAATAACTCCTCATCTGGTTGGAATAATTCAAAACAATTTTTGTGTCTTGGAGATCTCGTGTGCCTTAGCCTCTCCAAATTTCAAGGCTAGAGCACATCCGATGCTACCAAAAATCAACATTTTCATGGGTGTATGATGTTTATTTCGCATTTCAGATTGTTGGATTGTCTGCTTGCTTTGTTTATCACCTAATTTCCTATTCAGGAACATTACAACATCCTACTCTAACATGCATATTACATTAAGCTAATACTAAGTGTAATCATAGTGCCAATACAACCAACATATCACCCAATTAATGTCACTGCCCCTATGATTACTCACACAACAAATCTAGAAGAAAAGATGAGTCTATCCACATGGGAATTATAAGGGTAGGAGGTGGGAAAATAAGAAACCCATAGATCATGGAAAGGAATAATGGATGAAGGGAAGGACACCAATTTGTTGCGACGGATCCTCTCTTGTAAGTAGAGAATGGATGATTGTATGATCAAGCTCAAGAATCCCCTATCAAGACCCTTCTTAGTAATGTCATGCTTCCTTGCTATGGGAAAGTCATGATGGGAAAGAAAAGGGGACTCACGACATGGGAGGTCATAACAGGTTGGTTGCTAACTCATTAGAGGAATTTTGAGGTCTAAAATGGGCCTCCTAAGGAATATCTTAAAATAATAGTGAAAATAATAAAATAAGATTAGATTACATCATCAAATTTTAGAGGGAAAAAAGAAAAACTACTTTTTCAACTCATATTTCAACATATCTCCCTATAGTTTTACTCAAATTTTGAGTGGAAGCACTCGTTGGATGCAGAATTTAATTCCTCATCCAAGTAGTACCCATGGTAATTGAGTATTGTAATTTTATTATCATGGAAACTTTTGGGCATGGATTGATGGGGGGATTCAGCAGAAAGAATGGGCTAGGTCTGTGCTCTTGTCCCCTAAACCCTGTTTGTATATTAACGTTGGATACTAATCTTGTGGGATCTCTTTTACTGACCATTTGGCTTTAGGGATAGTATTTCACGGTAAACTCTAATTTTGGTTGTGTGGTCCCGCTCCCTCATCCACATATATTACCCCTTTCCACTCATTATTACCCAATTCATCATTTCTCCCACCTAGGTCCACATTCCTCCACTAGGTCCACATAGGGCTAGCTCTCCTGTTCCCCTTGCCGACACCTTGAGTCAGGCTTGGAATGATGCCCCAGAGGTTGATGCAGCTAAAAAGAAAAGCAAAAGCAAAATTGGCCACATTCAACAAGAAAACGTACCAAAAAATGCAAAATATCGCTGGGACAAACAAATTTAGCACGTGGGAAAAAGCCAACACATGAGCTCTACCTCGTCATCAAGGCCATCACCCTGGTTCCTGCAGGTTCTATGAGTCTCCTTCATCATATAAGAATCCATGATTGTCCCAACCCTGGTGGGCAATGAACCGCCTTACCTTAAAAGGGGGTATCCACTGCCATATCTCACACATCATGCTCCTACCCCTTGAGCCCCGAGCAGTTAATTAAAGAAAAATCATAAAAAGGCAAAAGGAATATAAAGAAAGGTGGAAAAATCAAGACTGGGGCACCTCATATACCATGATTTCTCCCTCCTATACATTATATACCCAAGTGTAGGCTTCCCTTCTACTAGCTACCCTTGTAACCCAACATGTGGCCCAGGGCTACCCATTCTCATCCCCTACTCCATTCACCTCTTCATCAGATACCACCACCTTTTAAAAGATGTACCTTGGACACATTATCCCCTTTAGAAGTAGAAACCACCTAATGGGATACTTGGTTAACTCCATTTGGAGTTTGAAGACATTAGCACATGCCAAAGCCCATTATGGAAGGGCAGGCCATTATGAAGTCGCTACTTGTGGTCCATGGTTTGTAAGTTCTTTTACTCGATTTACTTGATGACTTGTTATACTAGAAGGCTAGGGGATGCATTGGATCTTATGCAGGATTGCAGGTGGTCCCTATCTTGGGTTTGGTCTCCCTATATGGGGTTCTAACCCTCCAGAGGGATACATTGGCACAAGTAAGATGTGTGTTGAAAGCCATGGGCGTCTACTGTAGTAGAAAGCACTCCATGGATCCCCATAGATGTTCACAGATTTGCTCGAGATCCACTTATTGGACAGGGAAGATGCACTTGGTTTACCTTTTCTCAGTCAGCACAACAAATGTACCATGCACTTTGCAGGTGACCCAGGACTTGTAGGATGATGTGGCATCACCACACCATCATTTAATCCTTTACAAATGGTCTACAGGCATCTTCGACTCATTTGGAGACCCATGAGGTTATTATTGTGCCCCCACACCCACTGGGAGCAGCACAGATTTATTATTTGGAGAACAAGGGGCCACCCACTTGTCCATCACTTTTGAGGGTCCTATTCTTCATTATGGAACCTATGGACCTCATTAGGTCTCTTGGAGAGCCCTACAGTGTGTATTGTTTATCATTTGACCTCTTAAAAGGCTTATTATTTCATTTATGGTCTATTTTGGTGGGCTTGTCATCAAAAGTTAGGTTATTGGCACATTATTTTATTTTTGGGGCTTATGTAGACCTAAGAGACTAATTCGAACTCCTAATTAGTGCATAAATACAAGTGAGATGAGTTCATTTTCTCATCATCATTTTGGATTGGATCACTCTTCTCTTTAAAGAATTTTGCACTTTTTCTGGGATGAAGAATTGGAACATGGATTAATTTTGATGTTTGGATTGGAGTATTTTATCTTGGAGCTTCTTTATTGTCAAATTGTTGATGGTTGGATATGTTCTATTACAGGTAAGTACACACATTTAATGTTATTCTTTTTTTACTCTTGTCATATGCGTTGAATGGGATTTCCACTATACTAGAGCTAATTGCATAATTGCAAATCTGTGGAAATATTGTTTCTATATAGCATCTCTCAATGTTTGGGCCATGTATGTAAATGAAATCTCATAGGGATAATTTCCACCAGTGAATTTATCTTGATAAGCCATCTCCTTTTTCCAAGCGAAGTATAAAAGCTTTGAGGTCTCTTTTTCTTGCCCTAAAGGCTAAAAGAAGTAGTCCTTAAGGTCTCCTTGACCGAAATACAAGTTCCTTTCTCATAATTCTCCCAGACTCCACTCTCCCCAAGCGATTAAGGCACTCGTCCACCAATAGGTGATCACTCAAAGAACATTTTTCTCCACCTTTCCCTCTCTCTTCTAGTTCTAGCCAAGTTGGGTGACCTAGGGCATCCTTTTCCCAACAAAATAACCCAAGAAAAATTTTGATCTCCTAGCCTCTACTGCGCTACTGTGTCCTTAAGGCCTCCTCCAATTTTGAAGCCATTCTGAAGGTGGAGTTGTGAGATAACCCAAGCCCTAGCTCTGAAATCAAACTTTGCCCTGATGTTCCCTAGGCGATCACCTCATAGGGTCAACTCGATACTTTTAATTGAAAATTCTTGCTTTGATCCTTTCCCTTTCTTTGTCTGACTTAAGAACATCATTGGTTGCTAGATTCTCAACCCTTAACCTAGGTTGGGTCCACTCCTATACCTTTGGAAGGTCAATTATTCAAGAACCATTAAGGAAACCAGGTTCAATAAGGATTTTAGGATTAGTAAACTCCTTACAAGGCATATTCCTCTAACCTAACCCTCAAATCCTCCCCTCCTTATCCTAGAAATATTTATACCTTGCTTGAAGAGCAAGTAAGCTCCATTCTTTACCCCCTTCTAGGAAAAGGATCGTCGACGTCATTTCACATCCATTTGTTGATTCATCTTTCACAAGTGACTTCCATATATCGGGTCTCCTCCCATCGGTGAAAGTCTGTAAAGAGTAGGGAGTTGTTGAATTTTCTAAGTCTATCTATTAGAAAATTAATCTGTATTCTGTTGGTTTATTTATTCTACTTGTAAATTCTGAACAAGTTATTTAAAACATTTAAATACTAAAATAAACACAATACAGTCACAACATCTACAAATCATCAACTGAAAAAAAACAAACACACAAGTGACACCGTTATTTTTGGACAAATGTCCCCAGAAAAATCCAATGTGGGAAAACCGATGCAGTTATTCTAAGGGTTATATTATTATGCAATCTTTCTGAGTACAACTAAGTGCCTAACTAGCTCACCTGACAGAGAAAAATACATGATAACAATATCTCTATATTCAGAAACAGGGATTCAGAAAACCTATCCCACGAAACCCTCTCCGACACAACTGAAGCTCAACGTTGGCCCTCCTGGCCTCTACGTCAGCCTCCTGCTGACCTGCGCCAGCCCTAGGACCCTCTGCATCAACCCTCTGAGGCACTGCACAGCCTCTAGGACCCTTTACGTCACTCTAGCAACTTTTGCATGGATGATGCAGTCCCTCTGGCCTTTGTGCTGTCTTTGCTGGGCTCTGCGTGGCCTGAACTGGCTGCTGCTCTCGCTCTCCCTGCTTCTGTGATGGTCTCTCAGTATTGTCTCTACCTCTCTGCCCACTACTCACTGCCCCTCGCTACTGATCACTGATTCACTTTTGCTTACTAACCCCGCTCTAGCAAAATGAATGACTGATCACTCTGGTGTATTCTCCAACTGACCCTCAAGCCTCTTCTTATACTTTTCCTGTTGGTCCTTCAACGACCGAGATTACATCTCTAATCAATGGCTAAGATTATATTTGGCTTGATCCATGACTTTTGGAACCTTTTAACCCAGTTTAATATCGATACCCATTAATATTTTATTTTTCCTAAGTTTAGACTTAGGAACTCCATCAAAAATATTAATTATTTTAATATCTCCCAAACTGGTTGGAATTTGCCCAAACCATTTTTGGGTCTTGGAGATCTCACGCGCTTTAGCCTCTCCACCAATTTTCATGGCTAGAGCACATCCGATGCTACCCCAAATTAACACTCCCTCTTAGCGAAAATTGTGCTCTAGTAATACTCCACACTGAGCATCACTCCGATTATCTGGCACCGGTACCTGCGCTGATGCTAGGCCTCACTGCCCAACATCCTTTGCACTGCTGCATCCTGTACTGCTGCCCATGGCTCTGCCAATGCCACTGCAGCATCCATATGGCAGCTCCCTTTGCATCCGTGTTGTTGCTGGTCCATCCTCCCAACACTGCATCTGCACTGCATCCCCCTCTCATCATGTTGCATCGTGCTACTACTAACCGCTACTACACTGTAACTCAGTTACTGAGAAGTAAGAAACTGATCCACCCAACTTCTGACATCCCTGTCAGGCTAGAAACACTCCCTATGCTGAAGCTCCCTCTGTCACTAACAAGTGCTCCCTCTACTGGCCTCTGCTTTGTTGCAACAACTCCCTGCGTCTCGCACTGTTGCACACCTGTCTGTGCCATCTTGCACCGTTGCAACACTCCTGTGCCTCTTGCACTGTTGCAACCTGCTAGCCTCATGTTGCCCGGGGACTCCTGCACTATAGCACTCTCTACCTCTTCATCTGCATCCTTCTCCACTGACTTTCGCTAGTCCTACTACTCATCTTCAAGGCTCCCGTAGCAAGGTATAATCCAAGAGGTTGGGTGCTTCAAGGATCCTGCCCCTCATCACCTGTAGTCCTCCTAACTACAACTCAATATCTCTCCACTTCTTCTCAAGTGGCACATGAGCACTCATGGCACAATCGTCATGCTCCTCAACTTCTTTCTCTGCCCTTGCTGGCGCTGCCTTCGAGTTAGAAGCCTCTCCCTTACTCTTCTTCCTTGGACACTAATTCGAATAGTGACCCAGTTCCCCATAATGGAAGCACTTGACCATGGAGAGGTCCTTCTTCCTCTTCTCCTGCTTTCCCTTGGATGCTAGAGCCGCATCCTCTTCCTCTTCCTTTTTGATCCTAACTGTTGATTTGGGGTAGCAATGGATGTGCTCTAGCCATGAAAATTAGTGGAGAGGCTAAATCACATGAGATCTCCAAGACCCATAAAGGGTCTGGGCAAATTCTAAACAGTTTGGAAGATATTAAAATAATTAATATTTTTAATGGAGTTCCTAAGTCTAAACTTGGGAAAAATAAAATATTAATGGATATTAATATAAAAAATGGGTTAAAATGTTCCAAAAGTCATGGATCAAGCAAATCTAATCTTAATCGTTGATTAGCGATTTAATCTCAACTGTTGATGGACCAACGAGAAAAGTATAAAAAGAAGCTTGAGGGGTTGGAGAACACATCAGAGTGATCAGTCATTCATTTCTCTAGAGCGGGGTTT
The DNA here is from genome assembly GCA_000404065.3 of Pinus taeda. Lineage (NCBI taxonomy): Eukaryota > Viridiplantae > Streptophyta > Pinopsida > Pinales > Pinaceae > Pinus > Pinus taeda. The sequence goes on along the minus strand of APFE031551548.1, from coordinate 35,608 downwards.
CTAAGCAAAAGTGAATTAGTGATCAACAGCGAGGGCAGTCAGTACGAGGCAGAGAGGCAAGGACAATACTAGGAGACCAGCACATAAGCAAAGAATGCCAGAGCAGCAGCCAGTCCAGTCTAAGCAGAGCCCAATAGAGGCAGCGCAGAGCCACAAGAGACTGCATCATCCACGCAAAGGGCAGAGGGAGTGACACAGAGAATCCTAGAGGCTGCGCAGTGCCTCAGAGGGATGACACAAAGAGTCCTGGGGCTGACACAGATCAGCAGGAGGCCAACACAGAGGCAAAAAGGGCCAGCGTTGAGCTTCAGTAATGTCGGAGAGGGTTTCATGGGACAGGTTTTCTGAATACTTGTTTCTGGATATAGAGATATTGTTGCCGTATATTTTTCTCTGTCAGGTGAGCCAGTTTAGGCACCCTGTTGTACTTAGATAAACTACATAATAATATAACCCTCTGAATAGCTACACTGGTTTTCCCGCATTGGGTTTTTCGGGGGACATTTGTCCAAAAAAACGATGTCACTTGTGTGTTTGTTTTCTTTCAGTTGATGTTCTGTAGATGTTGATATTGTAATTGTGTTTATTTTCAGTACTTACATGGTAAATAACTTGTTAAGTAATTGAATAAGTAGGTGAAATAAACCAGATAGTACAGGAAGAATTTCTAACAGGTTAGACTTAGAAATTCCAACATGGTATCAAAGCGTGGTTGCAGATCATAGGAAAACTGAAGGCATCAACCGAGCAAAGCATTTGCAGCAGATTCAGCTGTCCCGAGTGACAGAGTTGATCCTTGTAGAAGGCGACAGAGGAAGGAGTGACGCAGAGGGACTTTGTCATCAATCTGGGCCAGAGAAAGGCCAGCGCAGAGGCTGAGGGAGGCAAAATCAGGCTCATGTAGAGCCACGCAGAGGCCAGAAGGGCTGTCATAGTTGGTTGAGGAAGTTGATTTGCCAATGTCGGGATTGTGCAGAGCCAAGTGGATCAATCCTTCATTTGTTGGGGCATAGGAAGTTGTGGGTAGTTTGCGGAGCGAAGCTGGTGGGGTACTGTGCTCAGAACAGTACCTAACAGGGAAAGACCAAGGTGGAGGGAGTTGCTGCTGAGGTGGATTTCTAGCCAAGTAATCCGGATTAGTGTTTTAGTTTCACAGGCGATCAAAGTGGGGTAACTTGACATTGGCAAAAGGATTTCCAGAAGGGAAATCGAGACTCAGAGGGAGTCGAACCGAGAAATTCCAGACGTGAAGTTGAGAGACTCGGAGGAGTTAAAAGAAGAGTAGCAAGATGGCCATGAATGGGTTGAGAGATCAGGATGGGCTGGATGGAGCGTCCAACTTTGTGGTCTAGAAGACCAGGATCTTGTCCATTCTAGACAAACATCGCATCAAGGGCTTCATCTCGAGAGTGATAGCTATCCCAGTTGACCCAGTAGCTAATGAAAGGTATGAGGAGGAAATGGCTAAAGCTAAGTGCATCATCCTAGATGGGGTAAAGGATCATGTGGTACCACATATTGCTGAGAAAGAAACCGCAAAGGAGATGTGGGACGCCTTGAAGACCTTGTACCAACATACTTTTGTGCAGAGGAAGATGCTCCTGGAGAATCATCTAAGGGCATACCAGATGCAGAAGGGAGAATAGATAGATGTCTTCCTTGTTCGATTGAATGAGATCCATGACCAGCTAACTTCCATAGGGGCCACATCGGATGAGGAATTGATGGTGAGGACCGCACTGAACGCAATTTCCAAGGATTGGGAGGTATTTGTCCAGAGCATACTGGGCAGGACGAGTCTTCCAGATTTGAAAGAACTGTGGGCGGCTCTTCATCAAGAAGAGATCAAACAGCTAACCAAGGTAGGGAATAGCAGAAAAGGTGTCAAGATCAAGAAGGAGGAAGACGAGGATGCGACTCTAGCATCTGTGAGAAAGCAAGAGAAGAGGAAGATGAAGGACCTCTCCAAGATCAAGTGCTTCCACCATGGAGAACTGAGTCATTTTGTGAACCAGTTTTCGAGGAAAAAGAACAAGGCAGAGGCTTCTGAGTCCAAGGCAGCGCCAACGAGGGCGGAGAAAGAAGTCGAGGAGGATGACGATTGTGCCATGAGTGCTTATATGCCAATTGAGAAGAAGTGGGGAGACATCAAGCTGTAGTCAGAAGGACTACAGGCGATGAGGGGCAGGATCCTTGAGGTACCCAACCTTTTGGATTATACCTTGCTACAGGAGCCCCGAAGAGGAGTAGCAGGACAGGCGGATGTAGGTAGAGACGGATGCGGATGAGGCAGCAGAGAGTGCTATAGTGCAGCAATCCCCAAACAATGCAAGGCTAGCAGGGTGCAACAGTGCGAGAGGCACGAGAGTGTTGCACTAGTGCAAGATGGCATAGAGAGGTGTGCAACGGTTGCGAGATGCAGCAACGCATAGGAAGTTGTGGGCAGTTTGCGGGGAGTGAAGCTGGTGGGGTGTTGTGGGCAGAACAGTACCTAGTGGGGCAAAACCAAAGTAGAGGGAGTCGCTACCGAGGCGGACTTCTAGCCAAGGTATCCGGATCAGTGTTGCAGGTGCATAGGAGATCGAAGAGGTGCGACTCGACGGTTGGCAGGCAGATTTCCAGGAGGGAAATTGAGACTCAGAGGAAGTCTAGCGGAAAACTTCCACACGAGAAGTAGTGACTCAGAGGGAGTCGAAGAGAGAATTTCCAGAGGTAAGTAGAGACTCGGAGGAGTCGACAAAAAGAGCAAAGAGATGGCCATGAATGGACTGAGGGATCAGGACAGGTTGGACGAGGCATCCAACTTTGTGGTCTAGAAGGCCAGGATCCTGTCCATTTGAGATAGACACTGTATCAAGGCCTTCGTCTTGAGAGAAGTGGCTATCATAGTTGACTTTGCTGATAATGAGAAGTACGGGGAGGCAATGGCCAAGGCAAAATGCATCATCCTTGATGGGGTCAAGGATCATGTGGTCCAACATATTGCCGAGAAGGAGACGACAAAGGAAATGTGGGACGCCTTGAATAAATTGTACCAGCATACTTCTGTGAAAAGGAAGATGTTACTTGAGAATCAGTTGTGGTCATACCAGATGTAGAAAGGGAAGCAGATAGATCACTTCCTCGAGAGATTGAAGGAGATCTGGGACCAACTGACTTCCATAGGGGCCACGCCAGATCAGAGATGTTGGTGAGGACTGCTCTAAATGCAATATTCGAGGAGTGGGAAACATTTGTCCAGAGAATTTTGGGCAGGGTGCATATTCCAGATTGGGAAGAATTATAGGCGGCTCTTCATCAAGAAGAGATCAGACAGTTAAGCAAGATGGGAAACAACAGCAAAGGAGTTTCTATCTAGAAGGAAGAGGAAGAGAAAGAGGATGCAGCTTTGGCATCTGCGGGGAAGAAGGAAAAGAGGAAGAAAAAGGACCTCTTCAAGGTTAAGTGCTTCAACTGTGGGGAACTGGGTCATTATGCGAACCAGTGTCTGAGGAAGAAGAACAAGGGAGAGGTGTTTAACTCCAAAGCAGCACTAGCGAAGGTAGAAAAGGACAGAGAAGAGGATGACGATTGTGCCATGAGTGCTCATGTACCTCTAGAGAAGAGGTGGGGAGACATCGAGCTGTAGTCAGGGAGACTACCAGCGATGAGGGGCAGGATCCTTGAGGTACCCACACTCTTGGAATATACCTTGCTACGGGAGCCCCGAAGAGAGAGTATCAGGACTGGCAGATGTTGGTAGAAACGGATGCGAATGAAGCGGCAAAGAGTGCTACAGTGCAGGAGTCCATGGAATCGTAGAGCTAGCAAGCTGCAGCAGTGCGAGAGGCACAGAGAGGGTTACAACAGTGCAAGATGGCATAGAGAGGTTTGTAGCGGTGTGAGAGGCAGGGAATTGTTGCAGCAGTGCAGAGGTAGTAGAGGGAGCACATGATAGCGGCAGAGAGATCTTCAGTATTAGGAGTGTTTCTAACCTGACAGGGATGTCAGTAGTTGGGTGGATCGGTTACTTACTTCTCAGTAACTGAGTTGCAGTGCAATAGCGGTTAGCAGTAGCACGATGTAGCATGATGAGAGGAGATGCAATGTTGGGAGAAAGGACCAGCAGCAGCACGGATGTAGTCAGAGCTGCCGCACGGATGCAGCAGTGGCAGTGGCGGCGCCATGGGAATCAGTACAGGATGCAGCAGTGCAGAGGATGTTGGGCGGGGAGGCCTAGCATCAGCACAGGTACTGATGTCGTATAATCAGAGTGATGCTCAGTGTGGAGCATTACTAGAGCACAGTCTTCGCTAAGAGGGAGTGTTGATTTGTGGTAGCATCGGATGTGCTCTAGCTATGAAAATTGGTGGAGAGGCTAAAGCATATGAGATCTCCAAGACCCAGAAATGGTTTGGGCAGATTCTACCCAATTTGGGAGATATTAAAATAATTAATATTTTTAATGGAGTTCCTAAGTCTAAACTTAGTAAAAGTAAAATATTAATGGGAATTAATATAAAATTGGGTTAGAAGATTCCAAAACACATGGATCAAGCCAAATCTAATCTTAGCCGTTGATTAGAGATGTAATCTCAGTTGTTGAAGGGCCAACAGGAAAAGTATAAGAGGAGACTTGAGGGTCAATTGGAGAACACACCAGAGTGATCAGTCATTCGATTTTTTAGAGTGGGGTTTGCTAAGAGAAATCGAACCAGTGATTAGTTGCAGTGAGGGGCAGTGAGTACGAGACAGAGAGGCAGAGATAGTGCCGAGAGACCAGCACAGAAGTAGAGAGAGACGAACGTTGAGCTAGACGGAACACGTAGAGCCCAGAAGAGACAGCGCAGAGCCAGAAGGGCCTGCGTCATCCACACAGAGGGCAGTGGGAGTGATGCAGATGGCCATAGAGGCCAATGCCTTAGAGGGTTGCCATAGAGGGTTCCGGGTAACGCTGAGGCTAGGTGGGCTAACGCTGAGCTTCAGAGGTTGTTGGTGAGGGTTTTGTGGGGTAGATTTTCTGAATATCTGCTTCCAAATAGAGAGGTATTACTGCCAGATTATTTTCTCTGTCAAGTGAGCCAGTTTGGCACCCAGATGTACTCAAGGATAGACTGCAAAATAAAAAAACCCTCAGAATTGCTGCACCAGTTTTCCCTAGTTGGGTTTTTCCGGGGACTAGTTGTCCAAAAATAACAGTGTCACTTGTGTGTTTGCTATTTCTTTCAGCTGTTGGTCTGTAGATGGTTGAGATTGTATTGTGTTTATTTCGATGTTTATATGTTTAAATAACTTGTTCGTAATTAACAAGTAGGAGAAATAAACCAGAAGATTACAGATAAAATTTCTAACGGATAGACTTAGAAATTTCAACATACTTCACAATTGCATGCTTGATTCTAGTGCATCAACAAATGTGATGACTAAGAAAGTTATGGAAAAATAAACTTAAAAATTTCTAGACCTTACCATAACATTTGCACAGTGGATTCTAGAAAAGTGGAAGTCCTTGGTGTGGTTAAAGATATACAAGTCTCCTTGGTTGATTACCCATACAGAATCATCACCATGGATATAACAATGATTGATGCGCCAGATGTATGGGGAATGCTTCTTTCCATAAAGTTTGAAGCTGATTTAGGTGGGTCTATTTAGATGGATTTATCTTACGCTACTATTCCTGCAGTAGTAGGTGGAATAGTTAGATTATAGAGAGAAGTGGAAAGAAGGTACCATGTGGAAGTTCCAAAGATATTGGAGAATGGTGAAGAAGTTGTGCCACAGGGTCATCCCCACATTTTGAATCAGAATTTATGCAGCCTGTATATCATTTTTTCTCATCACATATTGCATCCTACTCTCAAATCATAAAGAGAAAGTGAGTTCAATATGATAGAGATATTCCGCACAATGATCAGATTCTTCATCAACCAAAGAGGGTAAAGTTTCGTCAAGGGACATCTGATAAACAACCTATGCACCCACCAGTCAACAGGCAGATGTCCGAGACTGCGCCACATTGATGACGTCTGATGCCATAGGACATCATTTGTATAGTATCTCTAGCCCTATTCCTTATTACTTCATGTCATTAGTTGGTTTTATTTCATGCATTTATGTTTTAATGTTTGTTTCCAATTTGATTAGAGTAGAATTTTTCTATTCCAACTGATTTATTATATATGCATGATCATTTCGATTTTGAATGGATATCTATTTGATGGATTTCTGTTTTCTTGGATGTAGGAATTTTGGGGTTTTCACGTTACTTATGAAAGAAATGTGTCCCCATATGGACCCAGATGATCCACTCATCTTTGTCAAAGTTCCAAGGAAGCAGATGTAACAAATTTTTCAAAGGATCAAGATTGTCAGGACATCGGTTTATTGAGTCTTTGTAAACCCATTCTACAAATTTGTAATGTAAATGGTGTTGGTAAGACCATGTATGTATGTAACAACTTAGGTAAACCTATTATTTTGGTGAAAATTTCATCCTAGGAGGTTTTACATCTCACTGAGTCATCGGTATTTCTAAACATAGATGGTTGACAGAGTTTTTCCCTCCAACCTTACCGCAAAACTAGGGTGGAATTTGTCATCAAAGTCTTAGATGAGGCCTAGTGTTTTAGTCGAGTCTTATGTAAAAGTGATTTGAGAATAATTCAAGCTAATTAGCTAAATTATTTTATTACAAATTGCCTGGTCTACTAGATCATGTTGTGTCGCAGAATTGGGTGTGTAATTTGAGAGTCTATACAAAATGGGTGTTCACTGGGTTCTCTAATGATTTGTTCTTCATAAACATATAGTGTTCGTAGGTTCCCGAGCCCTTGGACTCCAATTTCACGAATACTGGATAGAGGTTGACTTTGTTTGGACTAATTATTTTTTGGTGTTCTAACTTCGCTAAGGTTGTGATTTATTATTTATCTTTCAAAATACATTTAGCCACTACTAAAGATTTATAAAATTTTAAAAAAATTCAAGCGTTTTACATGTATATTTTGTAAGTATAATTTATATAATACATTGTTAAATTATTTTATTTTTCTAATCTTGATTTTGCAACTGGAGTTTTTGGGTTTTGAATTAAGTTTGAATTTTTGGTATAAATTGGGGTTTTGGGTATTTTTACCTTCATTTGTGCAGGTGAGATCAAGTGAGAAGAGTTGCATTAGAGCTAGATCTAGGCCCTTGAGGGTAAGATCTAGCCTCTAAAAATTTTGCAGGGTCAGCTATTGAAGAAAATTTGCAGCAAGGATTTCGAAATTTGCGAAATTTTTGGAGCAAGGGTTTCGAATTTACATAATTTTTAGAGCAAGGGTTTGAAAAAAATTTAGGGTCGAGATTAAATCTCTAATCAATGACCGAGATTAAAATCTCTAATCAACGGCTAAGATTAGATTGGGCTTGATCCATGACTTTTGGAACGTTCTAACCCAGTTTTTATATTAATACCCATTAATATTTTATTTTTCCTAAATTTAGACTTAGGAACTCCATTAAGAATGTTAATTATTTTAATATCTCCCAAACTGAGTGTTAGCACTTGAAATTTCACCTCAGGCTGAAAAAGGTAAACTCCAAGGCAACATCAAACCACTTAGCATCGTAGCTAGCCCTACGGAGCATGAGAGGGCTCTCTCCGGTCTATCTCAGCAAAAAGTCTTCAAAGGGGCTGAGATGACTTTAAAAGAAACTGATTTTAGGCTAGTAAACTGATAAAAAGGGTTTTTAATAAAATGATGGGGTTTTTTCTGGGCTGCATGGGCAAAGTAACAGCTTGAGCAGAGAAATGTAATCAAGAACACAGATTATCCCCTGAGGCAAGGTAGGCAAGAAATTTAACATCAAATTGAGATTAAATGGAAAGGCAAGACTGCTAAGGAGCTGACAAGGGCATAGAAGATGAATCCTTGTCAAACAGAAGAAAACATTAAATATGAACAAACTTATAGGCAGAGCATAAAATATTATGAATTCTACCTAAACACTTCATTTGTTCAATTGGAAATGATCATGAAGTGAAATGAAAACATAACAGGTTACATATGAAACAAAAGGAAAACTTATGCTAAATTGTCATACCACAGGAATCTCAGGGGTCAGAGCTGTATTTTTCATTAAATCTCTGTCAAAGACTGTACAATAAAAGCTTTATGTTCTCCACCAGCTCTCAAAACTCTTTCCCTCTCTACTCACCTTTACAAATGATTTTTAATACATTAAATAAGACTGTTGTAGGAGAAAACAGATCAACCCAAAAACCTGGACGTTGTTTCACCTGAAGTTACATAAATAGAACAAAGAACAACTTTCTCCTAGAAATTCTCTAACCAAAAAGACTAAAAATTGGAGCGCAGACCCCATTGTGTGACTAACTGAGGTCATAGATAAGAATACGAATCCTATTCTTCTGGTAACAGATATCTTTGTGTATTTTTGGCTGAAGTGAAGGGCCAGGTGTTAAGGATGTGCGCCAAATTCTTCTCTGCTCCAATCAGTGGATCTACTCGTGATGGTGATATGCTGGAAATTATGTATCTTAGTTTGCTAGTGTAGAAATTCATTGCAGATATATTTCTTTTCTGAACAGTAAGCATCACTGCCTTCATCTGGTTCTTGCATGCGATAAGCATAAAAAATTTGCCAAGTATCCTCGAAAGTCATCTGGATGAGAAGCTATCAATGAATCGTATATTGCAACAACATCTCCTATGTGTCCCTAATCTGAATATGTCTTCCTCAACAGTAGATTAATTTGCAAAGGATCAACTTGCTGAAAACCATTTGATCTGTTGAAACTTCCATCAACCTGTGTATTGCTATCCTGATTTTTTTTTTTGCTCATCATTAGCCGGTCCTTTGCTGCTAAAAGTTCTTGAACGACCTCATTTGGCTTTTTAGCTGCCACCAATGCATTCATAAGACCACTTAGAACTTCAAGGGAACCCGTTCTTGATTCCATCATGGCATTTCGATAAGCTACAACACTGCCATCATAATCTTTAAGTGCATATCGTACATCACCAAGCAAACGAAATGCCTCTTGTGCTTTTTTGAGTGAGCTTCTCAAGTAGAGCAGCAGCTTCACTGTATTCTCCTAATTCTGCATGAGCAACAGCTGCACCCTCTAGAGCCTCAAGATCCTCAAGACTAGACTTGAGAGTTTTTTCAAAACGCTGAATCTGAGCCTATAGATTAAATCCCTTCCATTAGTTCAACCAAGACCTTGAAATTTGGCATCGTCTTCTGCTGTGAGCTCCTTCTGCTCTATTTGCTTCTGTTCACTTCTGGATGGAAGAAAATCACCAATCGCAAAGACAACAACAAAATCTGCAATCGCAACTCCAATTCCAATTTTGGCACCAAGTCCAAGTGAAATCTTCTCTGAACTGGAAACTGAAGCATCATAGTCAATAGATTGATATTTCTTCTTCTCTTCAAGCTCCTTTTTCTCAAGTGCAGACCTTCTTATTTCATCAAGGCGTTGATTGAAGGTTGGATCAGCATCAATGTCCAATTGCTTGTTTCCCTCTAAACCAACCAAAACATTTGGTGCCTCAGCTACTGATTTATTGCCCACTGATTCCTTTTGCTTTCTTGACAACAATTGTCGTGCCTTTGATACAACATCATTCTCTTCTCTTGGATGTTTGCCATCACTTTTCTTTACTTTCTTTACAGGTTGAGGTCCAAAACCACGGTAATTTTCACTTGAAGCAATCCACACATGATGATGTGTCCTTTGTCTCTTCTTTCGCCTGTAAGAAATGCTTCAAATCTTCACTATGTTGCAGTTTTGAATAAGAAGCAATTCGATTTATAAAGACATCCAATCCTCGACGCCTCAGCTCAATAAACTCTGCACTGAAGCGAAACTTCTCTACAGCACTTTTCTCTGGAAGAGGTGGAATAAAAATCCCCTTGTTCTTTTCTGCCAGTCGCTCATGCAACCAGACAAAATCACTGTATCGCCTAATAACAATCTTCTCTGGACCTCGATATTCAGGGATGTTTGTCTTAGTAATAACACGATACGACACATAAGCTTGGACTCCAGTGTTTTGCAATGTTTTCAGAAAGAGGGTCATCTGGATTTGGTGCACTTAACAGTGCTTGTATACTCAGTAAAACTGTTCGAATTTGCAATGCTGGACTCCACTTGTGTTTGAGAATATCAAGGCATATGCGTCCAAGCTAATCAATATTTGGGTGGTAAATCTTTGTCAAAAAACGAACCTTTGGTGCTGCCATTGGATACTCCTCAGGCACAAATAACTTCAACTTGAAAACACCCCCTATAGCTTATGTTGACTTTGCCTCAAATGTTCCTCATAAGGTTTGGTTTGACTTTGCCTCAAAGACATATTACTTACAGTGTCACTACTAACAAGCACAAAATCACCTCAGATCACATTTCTCTGATCAATAAGATGCAGGGCATTCCCAGCGCTAACACAATCATTTTATTCAATAGCTGTTGGGATTTCCAGTGAGACCTCTCCAAATAGCTTGTAACTTGCTTTGCCTCTAATTGCTGATGATGTTTTGTTTTCTTCTGTTTGTGCTTTTGGAGAGATAGGAGCTGAGGAAGCTGCTGCCTTTTGGAGAGCTGGAGAATTTGATACATATTCTAAAAACACATTTAATGATTTCTTCTTCAAAACAGGGTTTTGAAGAAGAATCAATCTCACATTTGACATACAAGACGGAGTCTAACACCAAGTACAGTCTGTCCCAACCATTTATGGATCTTGGAGATCTCATGTGCTTTAGCCTCTCCACCAATTTTCATGGCTAGAGCACATATGATGCTACCCCAAATCAACATGCCAGAGCCGCATCCTCTTCCTCCTCTTTCTTGATTCGACCAACTTTGTCGCTACTTCCCGCCTTGGTCAGCCGTCTGATCTCTTCTTAGCGAAAAGCTATCCATAATTCTTCCCAATCTGAAAGATTCGCTCTGCTCAAAATGTTTTGGACAAATGTCTCCCACCTCGGAGACTACGTTCGGGGTGGTCCTCAACATTATCTCCTGATCTGACATGGCCCCTATGCAAGTAAGTTGGTCCCGAATCTCATGCAAGCTGCTGAGGAAGTGATCTATCTACCCCCCTTCTGCATCTGATACGACCGTAGTTGATTCTCTAGTAGCATCTTCCTCTACACGGAAATGCTCTGACACAATGTTGTCAAAGCATCCCACATCTCCTTTGCCGTATTCTTTTCGGCAATATGCTGAACTACATTATCCTTGACCCCATCAAGGATTATGCACTTAGCCTTGGCCATTGCATCCTCATACTTTTAGTTATCAGCTGGGTCGACTGGGATAGCCACAGTCCTCTAAGTGAAGGCCTTGATGCGATGTCTATCGAGAACTTATAGGATCCTGGCCTTCCAGATGACAAAGTTGGATGCCCTGTCCAGCCTGTCCTAATCCCTCAGCACGTTCATCGCCATCTCCGCCCTTCTCTTCGACTCCCTCTGAGTCTCTACTTCCCTCCTGGAAGTTATGTTCTAGACTCCCTCTAAGTCTCGACTTCCCTCCTGGAAATCCTCTCCTAGACTCCCTTTGAGTCTTGAATTCCCTCTTGGAAATCCTTCTGCCAACAGTCCAATCGCACCTCTACGATCCCCTTTTCTCCTACAACACTAATCTGGATTTTTTTGCTAGAAATCCACCTAGGTAGCGACTCCCTCTACCTTGGTTCTATCCCGTTAGGTACTATTCTGCTTCGACAGCAACAACACCCCACCAGCTTCACAATCCATAATCTGCCCACAACTTCCTAGGCCCCAACAGTTGAAGAAATTATGCCTCTTTGCTTTGCGCAATTTTGGTAAGGATGATTCGCTCCTCTAGCCAACTGCGTCACTCCTACCTAGCTGAGTAGGATGATGTGGCTCCTCGTGAGCCTCTTCTGCCTTCCTCTACCTTTGTGTTGGCCCTCTCTCTAGCTCGAAATGATGACGCAAGCCCTTTGCTCACTCCCTCTATGTTGCCTTCTTCTTAGGAACAACTTTGTCTCTTGGGATAGTTGTTTTTGCTACAAATATTCTGATTAAGCTAGTGCCTTCAGTTCTCCTGTGATCTGCAACGCTCCGATACCATGTTGAAATTTCTAAGTCTAACCCGTTAGAAATTTTCCTGCACTATCTAGTTTATTTCACCTAATTGTTTTAATTCTTTAACAAGTTATTTAACCATATAAATACTGAAAATAAACACAAATGCAGTCTCAACCATCTATAGATCATCAACTAAAAGAAATAGACAAACACACAAGGGACACCGTTCTTTTTGGACAATTGTCTCCAAAAAAACCCACCTTGGGAAAACCGGTGCAACAGTTCTGAGGTTTTATTATTAAGCAACCTTCTTGAGTACCACTAGGTGCCAAATTGGCTCACCCAACAAAGAAATCAATTTGGCAGTAATACGTCTCTTCGGAAGCAAATATTTCACAAGTCTTCTCCATGAAAGTCTCTCCAACGCCTCTTTGAGGCTTGTGTCAACCCTCCTGACCTCTGTGTCAGCCTACTGATGCTTTGTGCTGGCTCCCTGGCCCTCTGCGACACCCACGCAGGCCCTCTGGCGCGTTGTGCAGTCACTCTGGCCCTCTGCATGGCTCCTGTTGGCTCTGCGTAGCCTTCTCTACCTCTGTGTTGGTGTTTCGTCACTATCTCTACCTCTCTTCTATGCACTCACTGCCCCTCGTTGTAGCTCTGATCACTGGTTCGATTTCTCTTAGCAAACCCCGCTCCAGAAAATCGAACTGACTGATCAACTTGGTGTATCTCCAATTGACCCTCAAGCCTCCTCTTATACTTTTTCTGTTGAGTCTTCAACGATCGAGATTATATCTCTAATCAATGGCTAAGATTAGATTTGGCTTGATCCATGTCATTTAAAACCTTCTCACCCAATTTTATATTAATACCCATTAATATTTTATTTTCCTAAGTTTAAACTTAGGAACCATTAAAAATATTAATTATTTTAATATATCTCTAACCGGGTGGAATTTCCCCAAACCATTTATCGGTCTTGAAGATCTCATGTGCTTTAGCCTCTCCACCAATTTTCATGGCTAAAGCACATCCGATGCTACCCCAAATCAACACTTAAGGCCTCGACCTCCCCTCTTCAACCCTCCTTCCCTCTTGGCCCTCCTCTGCAGCCTCTCCTCCTCCTCAGCCCCCCTTCTTCTCCTTCGTTCCCTCTCGGTTGCCTTCCTCGACCCTCCTTCTCTCCTTCTCCTTGTCGCAACCCTTTTTGGGCCCTCCCTCATCCTCGACCCTCTCTTCCTTTAGGACACGGCCCTCTTAGGGCTTGTGGCAGACCTATAAGGCCCTTATCCCCTTGTTCGCAGCCCCTAAGAGGCTTACCGTAGGCCTCTAGGGCCTCCTCCCCTTAACACATGCCTATCTAGACCTTTTTCCCCTCAACACTAGCCCTCTAGGGCTTAGCGTTGGCCTCTCTTGGCCCTAATTTGCCCTCTTTTCCATCTTTGTGCGTAAGTTTGATTTTGGGACTAAACACTTTGTGTGTTTTGCAAAGAAATTTGCTCTAAGTTGGTGTTTTCAGGTGTGTACCTAGGAGAACTCTTTGGCAAGTTGGGCAACTAGTCCACAAGGCCTTGGGCCTAGAGTTTGACCTCTAAACCCTCTTGCTTCACTGTTTTATTACAGTTGTCATAAAACTTTCATAATGGTGACATAACATTCATTAAACTGCCCTAAAATTAACTCAAAATTTGCCTAACATATTGAGAAATTAATTGCATGATTTGGGCATTTGTCACCAAGCTCTTTATATGTTTATTTACTGACTGTCATAAGTGAAATCAGATCTGATATATTCTAAAGCTACATCATAAAAGGTGCTTGTTAGTTCATATTTTCACTTGGCAAGTCATTTAGCGCCTCATTGCTCACTTTTGGTTTATATATGCTTGTCATTTCCTAGATCTAAAGTGATTTACTTGCTGCTGTCTTAAAGGTTAATTAGTGCTCATCACATTAATGTTGCTAAGTGCTATTGTGAAGAAGATTGTCCTATCATTGGTTATTTGAAGGCTAACATTTGTTTGTTTACTTGTAAGCTCATCCACAGCCTCTAGACAATCATTAATTTTGCACTAAGTAACCACTCTCACATTATAAATCTAATCTTTTTGAATTGTTTAAGTTACTTTGAGCATTGAGGTTTCACTGATCTAATTGGCTTAAGCATCTAATTAAACGTTGCTAAGGAATTGAACGTTGCTAAGGAATCATTGATAATTGCTAAACACATTGTGTTGTCTATCTTAAGCATTAGCATATTGAGAATTAATGAGCATCTCATAGGTTTGGGCATTAAGATCTAATTGGTGTTTTGGTTGAAGCATTATTGAGAAATTTGTTGGATAATTGTTCTAGGTTGAGTTCATAATCTTGTGCTCTTTCAGAATCTTAAGAAACTTTGGTAATTTTATTGTCTATCTTAAGCAATTGGCATCTTAAGTTTTATTCTAGTTGAACATCTTTCAATATTGGCATTGTCTAAAGAGCATAATCTTGGCATTATTGTTGGCATAAGATTGTTGATAATCATCATTAGAATATCTTGAGTAATTGGCATCTTGTGGATTTGACATTGGCACTAAACAAATTGGCATTTTCTTGGTCATAAGATTGTTTCATAATTTATCATTAAGTACTCTGGTCAGTGAAGGCTAATCATAACTCCAAGTACTTAAACATTAATCCAATCTTAATCCAAGAATTAACCCATAATTTTTGCATAAGCATCTTAGGCCTAGTTGCATTAATAATTTACCTCCAAGCATAAGCTTGGTTGATAGACTTCTAGGGCCACCCCTTCTCACCTAGCTCGAGTGATTCAACACCTTTTTAGTGGTTAACAAAGTGACCTTGTAGTTGTCAAATACACAATTTCTGCAATGCCGGAGGCACTGGGTGGTTGGAACACAAGGGGAGGTATCGTTAATCAAGCTTCTGCTTGCTTCCTATTGGCTTCCATCCCACAACCTACTATAAAGACTAGTCTCAAAACAATGAAGAGAGAGATTCCATTTAGACTAGGCATATAACTTAAAAGTGACCAAGATCCTTGCATTTCATATAGATCTTAGAAGTTGCATCTCATATAGGTTAGTGAAGCATCTAAGCAATAGTTGTTCATCTAGTTACTTGGTATTAAATTATAATAAGCAAGAATTTTGACTCCATAAGGCAGTGTTACTTGGGAGCGGGAGCGAAAGCGGGGAGCGGGAGCGAAAATAGGTGTGGAAGAGACATTCTCAAAAGCTCCCAGTTTGGGAGCAAATCCGGGAGCGATTTTTATATAATATATATATTTTTTATATTTTGATACATATATGTCAACATAAACATGTAGAATGATGAATTAGATATAAAAAAACATAAAAAAACATAGATTGATCATTGAACCATATAACATCAATCATCTAGAAGTTATAAACTTCATCAACCACGTCCACAAGTTAGTAACATACAACATATTGAGTCTCGTGAATCATGATTCATCAATCTTAATTTTTAAAGTTTCAACTTCAAGCTTTCAAAATTGAAAATTCAATATATAACATTTATCATCATTGATCACCAAAGTTGTACTTGTAAGCTAAGTTTAACCATTACATGAAATACTATCTAACATGAAATGAAATGTTATAAAATGAATTATGAAATGAAATGAAACAACTTTCGCGAAGAATCATATTCATAATTCAGAATCATTACCAATGAGTTATAATTGCCAACTTCAAACTTGAAACTTAAATTGTCACAGTCATATATTGTTTACAAAAAATATCATTATGATATGAAAGAGTCAAGACTCAACAGTTATGAAAACTAATAGAAACCAGAAAAGACAAATAAACTGTAAATCTATTATCTACTACTTCATGTGGCCCTTGCCACGAGAAGTGTCTGATGTATGAGCAGGTCGTGGTGGTCTTCTAGGAGTCTCCTCCTACACAGACCGACGACCAGAACTAGAAGGCACATGTCCTCCACGTGAGGGTATAGATGGAGGGGGCAACAGCAAAGGAACAAGACTTGGAACTCGAGCACTGCTACTGGATGGTGGAGGTGGCATGGTTATTGCTTCATCTTCGTCTCTCATAAGTTCCGCTTCCAGTGCTTCAAGATGTATAGTGCCATCCTCCAAATTATCATCCTCTGGGTGGTTGTCCCAAATTTTATATGTTGGATCCTCATAAGCCCGACCACAGTAATGACTCAACAACTTCAAGTTGTAGTGCACATAAACCAAGCTTTCTGCCCCGTTTTCATTGAGTCTGTTTCTTTTCACATTATGTATGAAGCTGTAGGTGCTCCAACACCTCTCCGTAGAAGAAGTATTTACAACCTGTGAGAGAACTCTTCTTGCCAATTTTGGCAAAAGTCCCTAGCTGCCATATGATTCCCACCATGTGAGAGCATCAAATCTGTTTCTATCTTCCATTGCATGAAAGGTACCAAACAAACCAGTGCAACTGAAGTATCTGCCTAATTCAAGACGCACACTAGCACATTCCTCCCTGTCAGGTATCAACTTTTCTAATGCTTGCAAATATCCTATAGATACCTCTTCAATTGTATGGGGTTTGACCCTAACCCCACCCCTTGGTGCAGGTTGGCCCAACCAAGATACAGAGTAGTATTTTGGCGTAAGGATATATGCCAAGCAATGTAGTGCAACATTAAGTTTATCGCACCGTATACACACACACAATCGTGAATCAGTTTATACAAGTTGGGATCATTGTTATGAACAATATCTTTTATTTGCCCCAACATGGTATCCATCTGCTCATACACCTTGCCAATCACTAGTTTATCTATATCTGCAAACCAAATCATTTGATAAATGGACTTGGTGAAATGCAATACTTGCCTCACATGTGCCCAAAACATAAACAAGAGTGGCCTCCTCCACCTATTCAAAACCTTGCCTGTCAACTGCATTTGTAGCCCTTTCCTTTAATACCTGCCAGTGTGGACTTGATACCATGCTAGCCAATGATTGTCTTACCCTCAAAAGGCGCCTGAAGGTGAGGTAATAGCTACCAAATCTAGTCTTCGCAATCTTCAACAACTCCAATCTTGAGTGACTGCGGAAAAGGCCATGGGTATTGCTATGATTTGTAGTAAATTTTATCATTGCTTTGCCTCTCTTGTAAAAATCACCAATCCATTTGCATTGTCCGTTTTTGTTCTTAACAATATCATGCATCAAAAGGTTCATTGTGTGAACCAAACACCCAGACCAAAATATGTTGGGGTATTTATCCTCAATAATTGCTCCTGCTACCTTACAATTAGGAGCATTATTAGCGATGACTTGGATGACATTGTATAGCCCAATACATTCAATTGTTTCAAGTAATGGTTCTGCAATGTTGATGTCGGTCTTGAACTTGTCTGAGTAATCATATGCTGAAAAAAAGATGGCACCACTAACCGACACAGCAAGAACATTTATCAATGGCTTGCCTTTTACATTTGTTCATCCATCAGATACAATGGACACCCCATGGTCAGTCCAAGAACTTGTCATTCTATTCAATGAATGTGATATTTTTGCTTTTTCATGATCAAGTCCAACGGTTCTTGCTTTTTAATACTCAGGGCTCTTGTATCCTTTAGGGGCATCATTTATGGCAGAACCATTTCGTGCCAACAAGGTGAGCGAAGAACATTGAATGGTATCCCACATGCATAGAGAAACCTGTAAACTTTTGAATCCACATCATTCCTACACCCTTCATCAAGGAAGTCTGATATGCTTCTATGCCTTAAACCTGGTGACCATGTGCCTCCATATCCACTGCCTTGGGAGGATGTTGAAGGAGTTCTTTGTGCATGTGATTGTGAGCTTGGTTCAAAGAAACCCTTTGATTTTTTAGATTTGTATTGGACTTCCTCCTCTTCCCTTATGTATTTGGCTCTATCTACTACTGACCCACCTGAACAAATTTTGGTTCCTATTTGTTTATCTCCATCCCATGGCCTTTTCCCGCAAAGGTGCTTTCTGGCACGGTGTATGAACCTGTGTAATTATTGTTGCAATGGAGGGAATGAAATTTAGTGGTTTCACCCCCTTTCCCTACTTCAGGCCTATTAACATATTTCCACAATGGAGTTTGGTCTTGTTTAGTTTTTTGAGTTGACTCATGTTCACTCTCCTCCAGCTCCTCCTCACTAGGGTTTTCATCAAATCCACTATGACCCCTTTCTTCATCCCCTTCTTCATTTTCAACCCTCCTTTTGCTACTCTCCAACACCATAATAACCAAAAAAGGAACCAAGAAGAAAAAAATCCCAAGAAATATAACCATGATATTTGAATATGCAAAAAAATGGAATGGGAATGGGAGAAAAAAAATTGTTTATTTATAATTTTATTTAGTAATGATTCATGAACATTAAGGTTTGCATCAACATTTGTTGGTTCACTTACCAATCCCTCCTGTTTCTGCTAGTTTACATCATCCACCTTATATGTTGTAGTTCATTACAGCAACATCCTATATGTTGGAAAGATTATTTTTGTGGTAAGTTTGATTTGGAAAATGCAGCCGCAGCAGCTCACAGTAGCCCTAAACGCAACAAGCTCACATAGCAGCACACAGCTACCCTCATTGGCCTCCTGCTACTGAGGAACGATCAACATGGAATCATCAAAGGACGAAGAGCCTCCCTCAGATAACCAACGAGAAAATGAAGGAATAGCAAAAGCTTTCACCTCTCTCATTTATGCAATCAGTCTGGCAAAGAACTGACCATCAATCACCAAGTTTGTTAAAAGATTGGAAGACATCCTGGAAATATCACTCCCTCCAGCTCTTCCTCATAAAGCAACACTCTCCTTGGCAGAACGTGGATTAGTTGGGCAGTTTACAAGGTTATGGCCATCGCCAAAAACGGTCCAAAAATGTGTAGAAAGGAACTGGTCTGCAACAATAAATAGAAAAATCTTAATCAGGTTCTGTGGAAGAGGATACTACACCTTCCACTTTGAAACCAATTAGGATCGAGATCTAATATTTAGGAATGGCCTGTACTTTATGGATATAAGGGGTTTGTATCTAAACAGATGGACGCCGGATTTCGACCAAGAAATGGATATACCCAATGATGTTCCCATTTGGGTCAGATTGTCGCATCTTCCCCTCCACTGTAGTTGAGATGATTCAGTTAAAGCCATAGGAAATGCAGTTGGGAAATACATAGACAGGTGTGAGCCAAAGGAAAACATGCATGCATGTGCCAGAATCTGCGTAGAGGTGGATCTACGAAAAGGGCTTCCATAAGCCATAAAAAAAAGTGGATCAGTGGACGCATATATAACAACTGGACTATGAACAAATCCCCTTCAAATGCAAGGTATGTCATGAATATGGTCATTTTGCTAATAGATGTACAAAAAAAAAAGATAATGAAAACGAAAAGATTGAAGACCTGGAAAACAAATGGGAATAGTTCAAAAGAAAGAAGGCAGTCCATAAACAACCAAATCTTTCTTCTACGCAGCCCTCCATATCCTCTGATCTCCATCCTTTATCACCAAAAGCTAACAACAATTGTCTTGCTAGCCTCAATCCTTTTGAGCCATTAGATCCCTCTATCCCCCCTCCCCCAGACCCAGATCCAGATCTAGATCCAGATCCCCTCACCACACTCGCTCCCCCTCCCCCCATCCCCTTTCCCCCAACCACCCAAATTCTCCCCCTCCCTCAGTGGACACGAAATCCTAACTAGAAAGCAATCAAAGGAAGCTCTCCTAAATGTAGAAAATAAAAAAAAAAGCAGGAAGAAAGACAAACAAAGAGTTGAGGGATGAAGTAGCAACAAAGGAAATGGCATTAGAAACGCAACAACCTATGGAAACCTTCTTAGGAAGGAACACAGGAAACAACGAAAAAAGCCAGCAAAGAGGGAAAGGAGCCATGCACCACACAACAAGCAAATAATGATAATGTTCTCTCGGAATTGCCGAGGATTGGGATCATCCGTTAAAGAAAATGCCACAAGAGACATTCTGGCAAAAGAAAACCCAGACATCCTTATGATTCAGAAGACAAAAACAAATAGCCAAGAAACTGCAAATATCAAAAAAAAATTCAGAAATTATGAAGGTGAAGCAATACAGGCAGTAGGAGCGTCAGGAGGTATCTGCACAATATGGAAGAAAGGAATATGGGAATTAATACACCACAAAAAAAGAACCGCACTGGATACAAACAGATCTAATGCAAATCAGTACAAAAGAGAAGTATAGTGTCATCAATATATATGCCCCAAACCACTACAAGGAAAAAGAGCAATGCTGGGCCACTATAAAAGAAGCACTAAAAGAAACGCAAATAAGAAAAATAATTCGAGGAGACTTAAATTTGGTAAGAAGTATAGAAGAAAAGTTTGGAAACATATATCACACAGACCCATCTAAGGATGCACTAGAAGAAATAATGGAACAACACAATCTTTTAGATATCCCCCCAAGCAACAGGTAATACACCTGGAGCAATAAAAGAGTGGGCAAAAGCAACATAAAAGAAAAGTTGGACAAATTCCTGATACAAGAAAACATAGCAACAGCGTACAATGCCATTAAAACAAAAATCTTTCACACCACGGCATCCAACCATAAACCAGTGGCAATATTCATGGGCAAAATGGAAAATCAAGGATTGCTCCCATTTAGATACAGCTCAATTTGAGACAGCAATACAGATATCAATGAATTAATTAAGGAAGCATGGGAGCCAAGAGTATCAGGATCACCACAATATATTTGGGAGACAAAATTAAAAAATGCAAGAATCAAGTTAAAGGAATGGGAAAGAGCAAATGAAATTAAAAAAAAAAGAAAAGAAAAAAGAATTACAGCAAAGAATGGACAACATGCAAATTGAAAAAGAAGGCAGAGAAGAAAGCAAGCAAGATTATCTAAGAGAAATGGAAATCTTTTGGGAAATATACAGGGAAAACATGAAAGAAGAAGAAGACGCTACACTGAAATCCAGAAGCCTATGGCTCAAGGCAGGGGGATAAAAATACATATTTTTTCCATAACTCAATGAAGATTAGAAGAGCAAGAAATCAAATAGAAAAAATCCAAGTGGAAAATCAAGAGGTCAAAGGTGCAGAGGAATTAAAAAAAGCAGCCCACAAGCACTTTAAAAATTTATTGCCAGCAAAAGGAGAAATGGCTGAATATGAAGATTTCCTTCAGCACACACACAAGAAAAGAGATCAAAACACAGAAATGTGTAAAGAAATTACAGAAGAAGAGGTAGTGGCGGCTATATGGAGCCTGTATCCAGATAAAGCACCAGGCCCTGACTTATTTACAATAGCATTTTTCAGATCCCATTGGTATACAATTAGAAAACATTTCTTAAGAATGGTGAAGAATGTTTTCAAAAAAAAAATAGGAAGCAACACAAAATCCTCCTACCTCGCTCTAGTCCCAAAGGAGTCAAATCTCTCCACCTTCAATAGGTATCACCCTATATCTTTGTGCAATTCCTCTTATAAGATAATAACAAAAATAATTGCAAATAGAATCAAGGAAGTGCTACCAATAATCATATCTGAAAATCAAGGAGGATTTGTGCCCAACAGGAAAATCATAGATAATGTAATTATTGTACAGGAAGTTGTACACTTTAGTATGCTAAGTCAAGAAAAATGCATAATAATTAAATTAGATATGGCAAAAGCATTTGACAGGGTCAGCCATCCATATCTCATGGCTATTCTTCAGAAACTGGGTTTCTCAAGAGAAATAATATAAGTCATCCAGGCATGCATCTCCACCCCTTAGATTTCCCCCCTCATAAATGGAAGGCCAAGTGAATTTTTTCAAAGCATAAGAGGACTCAGGCAAGGATGCTCTCTCTCACCCTTCCTATCTATTATAATGGTTGAAACTCTAAGCAGAGCTTTGGAAAAACAAAGAAAAGAAAGAAACATTACAGGGCTCAGAATATAAAAAAGAGTAAAAACAATCAACCACTCACTTTTTGCAAATGACACCCTTCTGCTTGGAGGGGCATCAACAATTATAGCAAGAAGGTTCAAAAAAAATTTAGATGATTTTTTACAGGTTTCAGGTGGGCTTCTGAATAACACAAAATGCAGAATATATGGATGGAAC
>APFE031551548.1:0-13337 GCA_000404065.3 Pinus taeda | reverse complement strand
AATCATGCAAAGGATTTCAAAAATATTAGAAATCCCAGTACATGAAAAATGGACCCATTTCGTTTACCTGGGACTTCCAATCTCAAAAGAGAACATGAAGGTAGAAATATGGACTAAGCAGATTGAAAAAATGAAAAACAAAATTCAGTGCTAGGGTATGATGTGGTTAAATATGGCAGGAAGGGTTATTTTAATCAAAGCACTCCTTGCAGCACTACCTATCTACCAATATGCTATAATCATGGCCCAAGCAAGTGCACACAAACAAATGGAGTTAATCTTAAGAAGCTTTCTATGGTAGGGGGGGAAACAAGAAAACAAAAAATTGAGCCTAGTGAGGTGGGAGCAAGTAGTGCTACCATACGAACAAGGAGGCCATTCTATTTGGATAACTGGACTCATGAACACAGCCCTGGGAATGAAGATAGTATGGAGATTGATCACAGGAAAAGAGAGCTGGTGGAAAAAAAACTCTCATCTCAAAATACATGGATGGTTCAAGGGAAAGATTGCTCAATGGAAATATCCCAACAAGAGAATGTACTCAAGCTTGGAAGCTAGTAAAAAAAACAATTCCTCTAATGAGTAGCTACATCTCTAAAACCCCAGGCAATGGAAAAACAATATTGATATGGGAGGAAAAAAGCATGGGAAAAGAACCATTGAAGACTCGTCCAGAAATAGAAGGCATCCAAGAGTGGATGAAAGGAAAAGGTATTAACACTCTATTTTCAATTTCTCTATGGAACCAAAAGGATTGGAAAGACTGGAAACTCTCAACAATACCTGCAAATCTGGAAGGGCAATGGAGAAAAATTAGGCAGCTCCTAAAAGGGGCAACACCAATCAACTATGATGAAGAAGATGGATACCTGTGAGTTCCTAGTGGTGGGCATTATACAATCAAGACAGGATACAAAATCCTACAAGAACAACCAAACCAACAAGATTGGGACCCTTGGAAAATAGCCTGGAAATCTGAAAGCTTGCCTAAGATCAAAATGTTCATCTGGACTCTTTTAAAGGGAAGGTATTAACCAGTGAAAACTTAAAAAAAAAAAAATCCAAGGTCCATCATGATGTCCATTATGCCAATAGGCTGAAGAAAACATTCAACATTTATTTCAAGAATGCATTTTTGCTAAGGAATGTTGGCAACAACTTATAAGCCCCTTGGAAATAAGAATAAATTTTGAGAAGTCGTTGCCGGATTTTCTACAAACACTAGAGAAGGCCTATCCATATACAACAAAGAAGAAAGTCACAATTCAAAGAATATGGAAATGCATCCCAGCAGTACTATGCTGGCAAATTTGGTTGACAAGAAATAAGTGCATCTTCAAATACCAAACTCCAAGAATAGGGAAAAATCTATCAAAAACGTGGGGATTAACTTCTGAAATCCTCAACGTTAAAGGAACAACACCATCAGATCACAACATTCTACAACAAGAAGAGCGAGATTGGCTCAACAAAGCCATAATAAATAACAATGGACAAAAAGGACAGAGCAAAGCAAACTCAGGAAATATTTGGAAAATAAGAATGAGTGAAGAGGAACTAGAAATATGGAAAAAAAAAAAGAATAGATACTGCCTCTACTTTGATGGGGCCTCAAAGCATAATCAGGAAACGCAGGGGTAGGGGGATTAATCCTTGATCCTAATGGAAGAGAAATTATCACATATGAATGGGGACTTGGACAAATCTCAAATAATAAGGCTGAAGCATACAGCGTGTTGACGGGATCAAGAATGATAAAAAAAAAGAGAAATAAAAAATCCCATAATAATAGGAGATTTAGAGGCAATGGCAAGAAATAAAAGGCCAAGTAATGAGTTCATGAACAGAATTCTCAGAAGAATCAGGAAGAACCTTGAAGACTTTGGCGATGTAATCTTCAGACATGTCTTGAGAACACATAATCAATAGGCAGATTATTTTTCAAATCAAGCAGTGGAAAAAATTGAAGGGAATATTCGTGAAAATCAGGAGGAATATCACAACTCAGTCCCATAATAATCAACAAAAGATCATAAGTATGAGAATCCCCAAAAATAAGGAACAAAGCACAATGATAAAAGAAACAAAAAATAAATCAATAGTCAAAAATCATCAAAGGACACTCCATTGCAAACAAAGGCAGAAAGTCACGAGAACGCAATGGAAACAATTCAGTGGTTCAGAATTTCGCATGAGTATAGGAAGGTAGCAAGATTACAATCTTGGTCACGAGAATCATGTTGCAGACCATCCCATCGAAGGCAATCACTGGAGTGCTCAGAAATTCTATAAAAGCAGAAGGAAATCGAATATTTCAAGCAAGCATTTCATGAAAATTTGTGCTCACTCAGAGTTTCTTTGCTCCCCAGTTCAGCGACTAGGGTCGTCTCCCTCTCCAAGCCCTTCGCAAAAATCTATTACCTTCCCTGCCTCTCTGCGAATTAATTCACATGGAGTGGAGTATTCATATCGCATCGGTGGATTGTTAAAGGGGAGCGAGAGCCATCCAATCGATAGATTAATAGATCTAACGGTCATCGCATGGGGGAGGCACATGGAAGATAGCCAGCGAAAAGGTGGTTTTCATACAGGAAATGGTATTTCGAGCGAGCAACAAGTAGTAACTAGTAATTCAGGTTGGGCACCCAATTCCACTAACTGCTTGACACGTAGCAGTGGAGGAGAGAGGAAAAAACAACTTTTCGGGCGGGTAACCACTGTGCAAGTGGTCCACCCAAAATCATTGTCAGTCATCGGATCCAGTGGCGATGATCAACGGTGGAGGATCGTCGATCATTTTGTTGACCGGGTGAAGTCACTACCGTCGGATCTAAAATCAGATCAACGGCATGGAGCGAAGTATTCATATCGCATCGGCGGATTGTTAAAGGGGAGTGAGAGTCGTCCGATCGATAGATCAACAGATCTAATGGTCATCGCATGGGGAAGGCACGCGGAAAAGAGCTAGTGAAAAGGTAGTTTTCATATGGGAAATGGTATTTCAGGCGAGCAAAAAGTAGTAAGTGGTAATTCGGGTTGGGCACCCGATTCCATTAACTGCTTGACACGTAGCAGGGGAGGAGAGATGAAAAAACAACTTTTCGGGCGAGTAATCACCGTGCAAGTGGTCCACTCGAAATCATTATCAGCCGTCGGATCCAATGGTGATGATCAACGGTGGAGGATCGTCAATCATTTTGTTGACCGGGTGAAGTCACTACTGTCGGATCTAAAATAAAATCAACGGTGGAGAGTTAGATCCGATGGAATAATGGACGACAGAGATCAGAGAAACGCAGGGAAATGCGATGAAGTTTGGACCGTCGAATCGGAGAGCTGACAGGGAATGGATGTGCCGATTTGCGATGGGCCGATACTCCAATGGCCAATGAAGCGTCGATCGGAGATCGGAGAATACAAAGGAGCAGCGCTCCCATGGAAGGCATTAAGCAAAACTTGACCTCAATTCTATTATGTCACATTTAGAATAGCAGTCAGGAAAGCGTAGAACAAAAGAAGTGTGGACAGCAATAGTGAAGGAAGCAATAGCTCAGGCAAAATAAGACTCAAGAAGCACAACAGAGAAAGGAACAGTAAGCATCAGAAGAGGAAGATCAAGAATGATTCATCGACTGCAAGAGTCACTCAAGGATCTTAGAAGAAGCAATGGCATACTACAAAAATAACACAATGATCAATGAAGGAGAAAACTCGGTCAATTACGACAAGAAGAACCAGCCAACTCAGGAACAAACAGTCTACAAGCCATGAAGAAGTTACAATGAATCTATGATTTGTAAACTTACTTTCCTAGTAGGTCAGTTTGTTAGGTAGCATTCAAGAATAGTCATAAAAATACATGAAATTTTGAACTCAAGCATAGGAGATGGGACTGCGCTCCCATCTCATTGCTCAGTTTACTATCATGCTATAGTCGATTGTAATAGGAGCTTGCTCCAACACAGCTTTTGGTAATATATCAACTACCCAACCTTGTTAAAAAAAAAAAATTGATTCATGAACATTAAAAAAAATTGCTAGAACCTACCTCTTTGGCCTCCAATCTCCCCTCCTTGCTTTCTCTTGCTCCTTGTTCCTTGGCACTTGCTCTCTCCTTGCACCTTGCTCATTGCTCTCACTCTCACTTGCTCTCTCTTGCCCCTCACTCTCTCTTGCTCCTCACCCTCTCTTACTCTCCTCTTGCTCTCACTCTCAATATCTTCTAAAATAATGAAATTGATTGGAGGGAGGGTTTATTTATATTCCCTCCCTCCCTCCCTTTCCTCCCTTTATTCCCCCAAAACTGGCGACGCTTTTTTTTTTTTTCCACCGGCTTTTGTTTTTCTGCGCACAAATTTTTTTCTCTCACTGGTCGAGAGCGTTTTTTATAGCCCGGGAGCAGTCGGGAGTGATCGCTCCCTGACTGCTCCCGAGCTATAAAAAACACTCGCTCCCTACTTCGCTCCGACAATAGGCAGGAAGCGGAAATGTTTTTTCGGGAGCGCGCTCCCGACCCGCTCGCGAGTCGCTCCCGCCTGGAGCATGGATTGAGAGCGGGATTGAGGGGGGGCGCTCCCCCGCAACACTGGCATAAGGCAATGGTCTCATATCTGAAATCTAATCTAATCTAGATAAAGCACTAGCCCAAATTTAACCAAGTAGGTAGGCTACTCAATCGTGTGTCTGGGGATGTTTGTTTGCCAACTTACCTTCCACCTACACATTTCCATAGTGGCTACCCCCCATAGCCTGTTGTTGGCAGATAGCTAGAATGGAGTGGGTGGGGATCAGAGTGACAGCCCTCGCCCTGAGCCATTGTCGCAGTGCCTGTACAATCTGAGCGATGAAAATGGGCTTTGGAAATCACACCACACCTAGTCATTGACCTTATTATTCTTATGATTTCCTTCGTACTAGGATTCCTCCCATCGGTGAAAGCCTGTAAAGAGTAGGGGACATCAAGTTATCAATTGAGGTGGCAGTGGGTCCTTGTCCTGTTGTTGTGATTTGGTCTAGTAGTAGTTCCTTCAAAACCCCTCATAGGACCCCTGCTAGATTGAGCGGTAACATGTCTTTGACACAAGATAAATTTTCTTTGACTCAAGCATTTATAAATATGTATTACAATGATAAATATAATTACATCAAGTGACCCAAATTACATTATGAAGACCGACCATAGTTACAAATTGAACACAACAAACATTCAACATGTTATGGTGGTTATAAATTTTCCATGTTATAATCCTCGCCACACTTTAACCAACCTTTTAAGGAATTCCCAACCTTTGTTTCTTAAGAGTTTTAGTTATTTGGAAATAGAGATTGATGTATGCACATGGTGGAGGACGCCATGCACATAGAGAAAAACTTTGTGTGTTTTGAGGCTATCTTTGAAGGAGACGTTCACCTTGAGATGATACACATGGCATAACAACCCTATTATTTTATCGTTGTTTGACTTGTCTTGTGAGTTCATTATAAATATTGTTATTGTATAGTTTTCCATGGAGAAAAGCATGAATATAGAAGACTCCAATATTATTTTAGCATTATTCTTGGAGAGATTAGTAAAATAGGAAAAGAAAAAAATATTTTTATTGTAAAAGGAGATGAAGCTAGAATCTATTTAAAGAGTAGCTCTATCCATCATTTGTTATGGTGGGATTTGGGGACTTTTTCCATTTGAGATTTTGTTGAATATCTTGAAGACAATGGAAAGTTAAGTTTTCTTTTCTTGTAGCACGCTTTCTTGGTTTTATTTGTTCGAGACTAAGGATTGAAATGTTTGTTTCAAATGTATGCTAAAGGCTGAAATGTAGGTAATGTTGTTCCTAAACAAGAAGATTATTCCTTCGTTAAGAAGAAAAAGAAGAAGAACTGTGGTTGACTCCCCTTTTATGTTCTTTGTATCTATTGCTGGAAATGCTATTATATGGCTTCTTTCTTAATTTGGATTCTATACTTTGCATAACCTTATAATACTGTTAGCGTCAATGATCCAGATTTAAACAAGAATGCAATAAATTACAGAGATGACCATAAATACAGAGATGAGATAACCATAAATACAGAGATGCAGCGGAAATAATAATTCATTTCATTAATGTAAAATACTGAGATATGCTTACAAACAAAAAATGGAAATAAACAGCTAGGGCGATGGTAGCTTATCTCTGAGAAGAGGTGGTGGCTACATGCCTTTGACTGTGTTACAATGAGGCTCGAAGGCCTATTTATTGTTGAGAAACAATGGAAAACCCTTCACATCCCAAAACCTAACCCTAGAAGATAAAACACTAAATTGTGGGCCCCGTTTGGATAAATTGGTACATCAATTTCCCGGGGTCGTAACTTTGGCATACAATAGCTCGTTAGAAAAATCTATCCAAGCACCACCACTTTGGGAAGGGCAACATCAGTCCGTGGACCCATGTTGCCCCTAGATTTCCCAAAAAAACATCATTTAGGGCCTCAAAACAGCTCCGGAAGTTCAGGACCCGAAAAACTACTAAAAATAGTAAACTGTGCTACAATTTAGGAAACTAAAAAGCTGAAAGAGACAGTTGTGGGGGTCCAAATGGGATAGGTGGGTGGCCACCAACATCCACCTGGATCATTCCTCCCCCCTTAGGAAGCAATGGTCCCCATTGCGTTGAGTTCCTCCCTGAGATGAGGAAGCTTTTGCTGATCTGAGTCTCTGGTGAGCTGTTCTGCAATCTTTGATGTGTCCAAAAATGGTGGAAAGCATGGTCGACGATGGTCCACATTGAACACTCGGTGCAAGTGAAGGAATGGATGAATGTTGTGATTCAAAGCATTATTTTCCGTAGCCTTGGTACCGGTGTAAGGACCATGTCGGAGTGGTCTGAGTTTTTGATGGGTTCTGGTAAGGTGTTCTCTCTGTGGATGTAACCAAACTTTGTCGCCCACCTGAAACTTGTGTGATACCCCTGTGAGTGAGGAGAAGTTGTTCTTGTGTTCTGTCATGACCGTATCTCTTTGTTGTTGTTGCTGCGTGGAGGAACCCTTCACAGGGGTCATGGATGTGGTGATGATCTTCCCCTTACTTTGGGAGCGAACCAGACAGAAAATAAATTTCCTAGTTTGTGATATGAGCTTGCTACCCTTCTTGGCAGTGACCAAAGAGGTGGCAGTAGGTGGGGCTACCTCTGGTATCCTGTATAATGAATTATCCAAAGAAATAATGACACCGTGAGGCCTTGACTCATACACAGCATGTCGCCTCCACAAGTATGGTTGGCCTAATAATACATCACAAACATCTAGAGGTGTAACATCACACAATACCTCGTCTGTGAAGGGCATGATGCTGTAGGGAAGGCGACACTACTGGCGAAATTTGAGATCTCGTCCTTCATGAAGCCACCCGATACTGTACGGCTGCAGATGTGGTGTAGTTGGTAGGCCCAACTGCTTCACGACCTCTGCTAAAATGAGGTTCTTTTGACTGCCACTGTCAACAACGAATTGCAGCGATGAACCCTTCAGCCAGTGGAAAAGACGTTCCCCCTCCTCTGGATCTTCAGGCTCATTTTTCTGGATCTTGGCAGTGGCAACAGTTGCGCTGGGATCCACATCAATGATCTGCTTCCCTTTGCCATTCCCCTTGTCGTGTTCTAGCTCAGGGTCAAAACAAGCATCTGATTCGTAAGCCTTCAACTCGGCCACCAGTGACTGCTTGGTCCGACACTCACTTATGTTATGAGTGGGACTCTTGTGCAACTCACACCACTTTCTTGTGTCCTTCTTTGGCTTTGTGTTGTTGTTCTTTTCTTGTGGCTTTGATTGGTTGTCTTGGGTCACCATGCCTTGGCCTTGTCCTTTGGGCTTCGGATTTGCAGATCCAAAGTCTTGCTTCTTCTGTTTGAAATTTTGCTCGATTTTGATAGCATATCGATACGTCGTGCCGAGTGAGGAGATGTTCAGGAACTCCATCTCTTCCTGGATGTATCTATGTAGGTAGCCACGTATTTGAGTACCAAATGTAGCTCAGAGTCCTTGATACCTAACTATTTGCGAAGGGTATGAAAAATGTTTGTGAACTCTGGCACATCTTGGTCCCTTCCCTGCTGTAGCGTGGTCCACTTTATGTATTTGTCCTCGTAGCTTTTGACAGGGTAGTACTGCTCCTCGATGGCATCCTGGAATGGATCCTAAGTGGGTGCGGCTGAAAATAGTGAGCCGATATTTTCATCCTTCTGCTCATAGTTGGTTTCCCACCAGTCCTTGACGTGGGGGGCTGCTTTGAGAACAGCGGAAACAATCTTTTCCCGACTCGAAAATTCATGAATAGAAAAATAACCCTCTAGCAGATTTAACCATTTATTTATGACATCTGCGTCTATCTGACCCTCGAATATGGGGATTTCAAAATTAACTTGTACCTTAAAGGGCGTGGCATTTCCAGAGTAGCTGCTGGAAGTCGATGCGTCGCTTCTGGGTAGCCGCTGAAGGATCTGGGCAAAGTTGTCCATCATCACGTTCCTTTGTCTCTCGAGTGCTTCTTCGAGCAAGATTTTGAAAGGATCTCTAGCCCCCTCGTCTTTCTTCTCATCCGCCATGGGAGGCTGTCGGGATTTGTGAGACTGGTCTTGCAAAGGTTTGACCAGTTCAATCCCTAACTCCTTATATCCCGACCTCGTTGGTGACATGCAAAGAAAAACAGAGAAATAGCAGACCGCTCTGATACCATTGATCCGGATTTAAAAAAGAACGCAACAATTTACAGAGATAACCATAAACACAGATATGCAACGGAAATAATACTTCATTTCATTAATGTAAAATACTGAGATATGCTTACAAATAGATGTGGTGGCTACATGCCTCTGAACTGTGTTACAATGAGGCTCGAAGGCCTATTTATTATTGAGAAACAATGGAAAACCCTTCACATCCAAAAACCTAACCCTAGAAGATGAAGCGCCAAATTGTGGGCCCCGTTTGGGTAAATTGGTGCATCAATTACCCGAGGTCATAACTTTGGCATACGAACTCCGTTTGACACGTACAATAGCTCGTTAGAAAGATCTATCTGAGCACTACCACTTTGGGAAGGGAAACATCGGTCCATGGACCTATGTTTCCCCCAGATTTCCCAGAAAACGTCATTTAGGGCCTCAAAATGGCTCCGGAAGTTCAAGACCTGAAAAAAACTGCTAAAAATAGTAAATTGTGCTACAATTACGGAAACTAAAAAACTGAAAGAGACAGCTGTGGGGGTCTAAATGGGATATGTGGGTGGCCACCAACATCCACCTGGATCATTCCTCCCCCCTTAGGAAGCAATGGTCCACATTGCATTGAGTTCCTCCCTGAGATGAGGAAGCTTTTGCTGATCTGGGTCTCTGGTGAGCTGTTCTGCAATCTCTGATGTGTCCAAAAATGGTGGGAAGCATGGTCGACGACGGTCCACATTGAACACTTAGTGCAAGTGAAGGAATGGAGGAATGTTGTGCTTCAAAGCATTGTTTCTCGTAATCTTGGTACTGGTGTAAGGACCATGTTGGAGTGGTCTGAGTTTCTGATGGGTTCTGGTAAGGCATTCTCTCTGCGGATGTAACCAAACTTTGTCGCCCACCTGAAACTTTGTGTGATACCCCTGTGGGTGAGGAGAAGTTGTTCTTGTGTTCTGTCATGATCGTATCTCTTAGCTGCTACTGCTGCATGGAGGAACCCTTCACAGGGGTCATAGATGTGGTGATGAACTTCCCCTTACTTTGGGAGCGAATCAAACAGAAAATAAATTTCCTAGTCTGTGATATGAGCTTGCTACCTTTCTTGGCACTGATCAAAGAGGTGGTGGTAGGTGGGGCTACCTCTCGTATCCTATATAATGAATTATCCAAAGAAATAATGACAGCGCGAGGCCTTGACTCATACACAGCATGTCACCTCCACAAGTATGGTTGGCCTAATAATACATCACAAACATCCAGAGGTGTAACATCACACAATACCTCGTCTGTGAAGGGCTTGATGTTGTAGGGAAGGCGACACTACTAGCGAACTTTGAGATCTTGTCCTTCATGACGCCACCAGATACTGTACGGTTGCGAATGTGGTGTAATCGGTAGGCCCAACCGCTTCATGACCTCTGCTGAAATGAGGTTCTTTTGGCTACCACTGTCGACAATGAATTATGGCAATGAACCCTTCACCCACATCTGTGAGTGGAAAAGCCGTTCCCCCTCCTCTAGATCTTCGGGCTCATTTTTTTGGATCTTGGTGGTAGCAACAGTTGCGCTGGGATCCACATCAATGATCTGCTTCCCTTTTCCATTCCCCTTGTCGGGTTTTGGCTCAAGGTCGAAACATGCATATGATTTGGAAGCCTTCAACTCAGCCACCAGTGACTGCTTGGTCCAACACTCACTTGTGTTATGAGTGGAACTCTTGTGGAACTCACACCACTTTCCTATGTCCTTCGGTCTCGTGGTGTTGTTATTTTCTTATGGCTTTGACGAGTTGTCTTGGGTCATTGCACCTTGGCTTTGTCCTTTGGGCTTCAGATTTGCAGATCCAAAGTCTTTCTTCTTCTGTTTGAACTTTTTCTCGATTTTGACAGTGTATTGATACACCGTGCCAAGCGAGGAGATGTTTAGGAACTCCATCTCTTCCTGGATGTACCTGTGTAGGCAGTCGTGGTATTTGAGTACCAAATGTAGCTCAGATACCTTGATACCCAAATGTGTGCGAAGGGTATGAAAAATGTTTGTGAACTCTGGCACATCTTGGTCCCTTCCCTGCCGCAGCGTGGTCCACTTTATGTATTTGTCCTCGTTGCTTTTGACAGGGTAGTACTGCTCCTTGATGGAATCCTGGAATGAATCCCAAGTGGGTGTGGCTGAAAATAGTGAGCTGGTATTTTCATCCTTCTGCTCATAGTATGTTTCCTGCTAGTCCTTGAGGTGGCGGGCTGCTTTGAGAACAATGAAAATAATCTTTTCCCAACTCGAAAATTCATGAATAGAAAAACAACCCTTTAACAGATTTAACCATTTATCTATGGCATTTGCGTCTATCTGACCCTCGAATATGGGGATTTCAAAATTAACTTGTACCTTAAAGGGCGTGGCTTTTCCAGAGTAGTTGCTGGAAGCTAATGCATCGCTTCTGGGTAGCCGCTAAAGGATCTGGGCAAAGTTGTCCATCATCGCATTCCTTTGTCGCTCGAGGGCTTCTTCGAGCAAGATTTTGATAGGATATCCTGCCCCCTCATCTTTCTTCTCATCCGCCATGGGAGGCCGTTGGGATTTGCGAGGCTGGTCTTGCAAAGGTTCGACAGTTCAAGCCCTTAACTCTTTATATCCCAACCCTCGTGGGGAATGCAAGAAAACAGAGAAAAATCAGACCATCTTTATACCACTGATCCAGATTTAAACAAGAACACAATAAATTACAGAGTAACCATAAACCAAGATATGCAGCAGAAAATACTTCATTTCATTGATGTAATATGAGATATGCTTACAAATAGGAAAATGGAAATAAACAGCTAGGGGGATGGAGCTTATCTCTGAGAAAGTGTGGTGGCTACTGCCTGACTGTGTTAACAATGAGGCTCGAAGGCCTATTTATTGTTGAGAAACAATGGAAAACCATTCACATCCCAAAACCTAACCCTAGAAGATGAAGTGCCAAATTGTGGGCCCCATTTGGGTAAATTGGTACATCAATTTCCCGGGGTCATAACTTTGGCATACGATCTCCATTTGACGCATACAATAGCTCATTAGAAAGATCTATCCGAGAACTACCACTTTAGGAAGGACAACATCGGTCCATGGACCCATGTTGCCCCCAGATTTTCCAAAAAACGTCGTTTAGGGCCTCAAAACGTCTCCAGAAGTTGAGGACCCGAAAAAAAAAAACTGCTAAAAATAGTAAATTGTGCTACAATTACGGAAACTGAAAAACTAAAAGAGACAGTTGTGGGGGTCCAAATGGGATAGGTCGGTGGCCACCAACATCCACCTGGATCAAAATGCCTCCCGCGGGACACTAAAAATAGATCCCTATTTTTTAGGGATTTCTTTTTTATTTTTTCTTTTTCGGGGAAACTTGCCATGCACATTGCAGGGAAAGACTGCGTAATTCTGGGGAACTTGGCAACTTTTTGGCTCAGTACACTGTGCAGTTTCTAAGCTTAGTGAGGGTTGCACAATTTCTGGGCTCAGTGATGGACAACCTCCCATGATTGTGCAGTTTATGAGCTCAAGGCTCACTACTAGTTAAAACTGCGCAATCCATATTATCAAGTTTGCCTGCCTTCAAGGATTACACTGTTTTTGGAGGCAAGCCCAATGCTGATGTGAGACCAAGTTTGGAGATCAACTTGTGACTTAGAAGAATCAGTTGAGTGATCAAACATAAGAAAAAATGAAAATATTAGTCTCCGTCGAAGCATGAATAGCTCGATTAGTGCGAGATGAGATGTTGTGGATAAGAAGCGAGGCTCCAAAATCGAAGCATGGGAAAAATTTTGGAGGGTGGTTGTAGCTTCTACAACACTGGCAAAAGACTAGTAGATCTCCAACTCTCTGTATGGATCTTGTCTCATGAAAAGCGACCCGAGGATGAAGGATGTGTAGAAATTTGAATAATATAACACTTATTCATAGAGATTATCATGATTATACACTATTTGCGGAATGCATGCATAATACATAACCTCCTCTACCATTGATCATCAATTTGCGGAATTAAAAAAAACAATCGCATGCACACATTGAAACATCAATCGCACATATCAACACAATATGTAATGGGGAAAGCATACAGCTGAAAACCCTCAACTATCTGTATATTATAATGATATAGAACATGTAACAATACATAGTATAATACTCCTCACAAGTACTCAGTATTATCTCCACATGCTACACATAAACTAGCTCAGATATGAACAAGTCATGGGTTCAAATCTTCTCCACTGTTTTCCTGCCTCTACTGCGCAATCCAAGTTAAGAATAAATGAGATCCAAGTTTGAATCCCCTTGACTTGTACTGCACAATCCTCATTGGCAATCTCAATCAATGATTGTGCAAATCTCATGCACAGCTATAGTCACAATTGATAGTAGTCTCACCCTTTCACCCACCTCTAACACTTGTCTCCACTGAACTGTCCATGCACTAAGTTAACTAATGTATTCTTTAGTTGATTTACGAGTTAATAATTAGTGAATTAATTAATAATTAATTCACACCACTCATCACTAGTGTATTTTTCAATTAGACTAAATACAACTAGTTCAACTAAGTCAAACTAAACACAACTCCATCAACTCCTCAATCAACTCCACCAA
>APFE031551540.1:0-18871 GCA_000404065.3 Pinus taeda | reverse complement strand
AAAATCAGGCACTCCACTTTGCGTTGTTCTTGATTCAGAGAAACACAACCCACAACCGGGATGTAGAATGCCAGTCATGGTTGAAATCCACAGTTGAGATGAGCTGATTACCATAAAATGTGTCGGGTCACTATTAATGTCAAGAAGCATTGTAACCAGACTCTGTAAGTGCGGGAAGTCTTTTCTGCACTATGGCCAGTTGGGTTTTACAATCATCTTCAGCTGACCGAAGTGACTGAATCATTTTCTGGATCTTCTCTTCTTCCTGGCAGCGTTGAGCTACTCCCAAGTATTCTTGAATTTCATGTGGAAACAACCCTGACAACAAACATGGAAAATGTTGCGAGTGAGATAATTCCATCACACTGAAACAACTACCCAGTAAGGATTCTTGTTCTTTAGTGCCCAATTCTGCAGCCTCCAGGAGAGGAAGTAGATTCTGCTTCTCTTCTTGAAAGTGTTCCATACAGTGAGCCTGTAATGTCCTTAGCTTCATAGAAAGCCTAAGTGGTGCTTGACTATGATCTGGGCTACTAGCTTCCAGAACTGTTAATGTTTTCAACCTTTCACGGATGCCATTCATGAGTGGTAAATCTCGTACAATCATTTGCAACTTCAGTAATACCTCTCTCGGCCCTTTCCAGAGCAGGGAAAATAATTCGCTCTTTCATTTGAGCATGTTCCTGCATCAAATCCACGAGCTGTGCGTAGTTTTTTGCCAACTTTTTTATTTGCATGGAAATACTTCCCTTAGCCGGATCTATAACCTTAAACCCTTCTTTCTTGGACACAGCTAATTCATCTGTAGAGCGAACGATCTTCTCCATGTGGCACAAAATGCTCTTATGTTGCAGAACTGTCAATGTCACGAGTGAAGGGGGTGTCCTTTTAGCCAAGGTTTTGGAAATAGAACTCACTAGCAAGTCCATGTCAATTTGAATAGGGCGATAAAAAGGGAAAGGCCAGCATTTGTCTTCGATAATTCAAAGAAATAGGGTCCCCTGTTACTGTATTCCATAATTCCCCCATTCAATCTTTTTCCCCAAGTGTAGACTTCCGTTTTTGAGGTCAAAACAGCTACATGATACGCACCACACGCTATTTCCTCAACAAAGGCATTATGAATTTTCCCTTTTACGCGAACAGGGAACTTGCCATCAGCCTGGTGGTTTCCCAACTGACCATGAACAGAGCTGCCCATTTCAAATACATGTCCTGAGGTTGTCAGAGCAACTGTAAGGATGTGTCCAGCAGCTACTTGACAGAAATTATGGCTAACAAGGGCATCTACACATGTTGGAATAAGCCTCGGTTCCTTGTTGAGGTGAAGCCACACTTGCTCCTTCCATAAGTATTCTTCTCTCATGATTTCTTAAACTGTACATTAAGACCATTCCATAGAACCAAATGTCTCTGTGCATGAGACTCGTCCAAGTCATGAAGCATCTGCACATCATGGAGCGAAACCTCCGCTCCATACCAATCAGACATATCCGGATGTAAAAGCCATCCATGTTATGAACATGCGGATAGAAACGCCTTGTCTTTTCCAAAGATGGGTGAAAGCAGTGCTCCCTAAAACATATAAACCCGTGTTGACTGAAGTCCAAGCCACATAGGACAACTTTTTCATCACGCTTGCTAGGTGCATAGTTCACAACTGCCTCATTCTCTGCCACAGTAATTGAGCAAGTTGATTTTGAGCCTGCATCCGCCACGTCAATTGCTGCAAACCATTGCCATACTCCTTGGTAGTAATAACGCAAAACCCAGCACAGTCCTTTAGTATATTTCGAAACAACATCTTTTCGGAGTTTATTTTGCTCTTATGAAGTGCGGACCATAAATTTTTCATTGTAATACATTCCTGTTATGACCATCACCCTTATTGTACATTCCACCATAAGAATTGCTAGCAGCGGCTGTATAACCCTGGCTATGATTCTGACTGCCGTTGTATGTTCCACCGTTATAATTTTGACAGCTATCTGAAGTATACCTTCTTTGCATCAAGACCAATAACACTAACCATGGCACTTTGAGCTGCATCTTATGCTTCTTGCATTGCTTCGCCTCTGAGCTTGACAAGCTTGAGCCCGTCCTCAAAGCTGAAGGAACCAGCAAATGCAAGCGTTGTATGCTCGCCCAGGCTTAGCCCACATGCCACATCGACAGAATAAATTATATCTTGGCCTCCATTACAAGCTCGCAATATCTCAACTGCAGCCAAGCTTGTCACATATATTGCAGGCTGGCTTATAATTGTTGAGTCCAGTTTCTCCTTGGGTCCATTAAGACACAATTCTAGAAGATCATACCCCAATATCTCATTCGCTTTTGTAAATAGAAGAGCAGCAGCAGGCACGCTTTGTGAATCCTTGCCCATTCCCACAGCTTGTGCACCCTGACCAGGAAAGAGGAAAACTGAGGTAGGTTTGTAGTCTGCAAATAGAGCATCACCAGTGGATGTGAATGTCTCTGTACCCACACTTGTATTGGAACTCAATTCAGCGTCCTTTCCAAAAATGGATGCGGCTAGAGCCTCATCCATAATCACCATTTCTCATTGCACCTCAAACAAGCTCACACCATGAATACGAAATGTATCAAAAATCGAAAGAACTAATTCAACACCACTAGTTTCTAATTTCCCTAGAACATGTCCTCTGTTTGCACCATGATAAATAGCAACATTGAATGTTCCCCATTCATGAAACTCATTTTCCCAATTTCGAAGAACAGATGTAGGACAAACAATCAGCATTATTTTTCTATTCTCTATATGCTTCCGGTTTGTCTTATCTGTAGATAATGCAGCAACAATATCATCAGATTTTGTATTTTTTTCGAGCACGGCAGCAACAAATGCAATTGTTTGAATAGTTTTCCCGAGTCCCTTGCTATGTAATTTTGTCAGTGATAACAGGAGAGAACAAGAAGAAGGACCTATTAAAGGTAAAATGTTTTAGTTGCAGCCAACATGTTCACTATGTCAGCCAATGTCCTAGCCGAAAGAAGGAAAAGAGGGGGAAGGATAGAGTAGCTTCAACAAACATTAAGGATTTGTATTCCTGGATGGAATATGAATTCGCTCTCATAGCTTGCCTCTCTAGTCCATATCCACAGGTGTATGGTACATAAAAAATGGTATGTCATCACATATGAAAGGGGTTAGAGAATATTTCTCTAGTTACAAGGAAGAGGAGATGGAATTCATTATTGAGATAAGAAATAATATGAAATTTACTCTAGTTGGGAGAGGTGCTATTAGCGTTCAAATGGACTCAGGAATGAACACCAGTGCTATAGATGTGTTACATGTGTCAGGTTTGGGTCTAAACTCAATTTTAGTATCTACACTACAAGAAAAGGGTTACAATGTTTAATTCATGGGGCAAAAGGTGTACATCAAACACCAAGGTTGGAATAAGTTCAAACAAATTGGGGTTCGAAGCAACAAGCTATATAGGTTGCAGTTCAATTCTCCAAAGACACTAGTTAGCAGTAGCAATATAAATAGTAGATACTTGAGAGAGTTGTGGCATAGGAGGATGGGACACTTACACAATGGAACACTCAGGTTGCTCAAATAGATTGTAATAGAGGTTCCAAAATTAAGCACAAAGAATGATGACATGTGTAGGGGGTGCGTACTTAGGAAGTTTGCAAAGGCAATGTTCCCAAGAAGTGACAATAGAGCCAGTGGTGTGTTGTAGTTAATACACTCAGACATTTGTGCCATGTTGTCCACCAGATCTCTTGGAGGGTATGAGTATTTTGTGACCTTCATCTATGACTACTCCAGGAAAATCTGGATCTATTTTTTGAAGACGAAAAATGAGGTCTTTAGTCGCTTCCAAGAGTTTAAGGCTCTTGTGGAGAACCAGACACGCAAAAGGCTCAAGGTGCTTCATAGAGAAAATGGAGGTGAGTATACATATAAGGAATTCATGGGGTTTTGTGCGAAGGAGTGCATCATAAGAAAGTGGAAAACTCCATACAATCCATAATAGAATGGAGTAGAAAAGCAGAAGAATAAGACAATTGTTGGGGTAGCAAAGGCGATGTTGTATGACCAGGATATGCCG
Source organism: Pinus taeda (assembly GCA_000404065.3). Classification (NCBI taxonomy): domain Eukaryota; kingdom Viridiplantae; phylum Streptophyta; class Pinopsida; order Pinales; family Pinaceae; genus Pinus; species Pinus taeda. The sequence goes on along the minus strand of APFE031551540.1, from coordinate 14,783 downwards.
AATTTCCTATAGGCGGAGGCATGTAGCACGACAATGTACATACAAAACATGGTTGCTCACAAGGCGTTGGGGAAGATAATAGTATAGGAGGTCTTGCTAGGTGTTGTAGTGGTTACAACCACCCTCCAAAATTTTTCCTTGGCTTTTTTTTGGAGCCTCCCTACCAACCTTTCACAACACCTTGTCTTGCTTCTTCAAGTACACAAGTTTTATTGTTTTTCTTGTACAAAGACAGCCTGCCAATCAAATTTTGATGCATTACCCTCACAGGCTGTTTCTCCAGACTAGGTCCAGCTGTAGGCTGAGCAGCTCCTTCAAGAAATTCCACAATTCTGGAGGGAAACCAACCTTCCCTCCAGAAATTGCAGAATTCAGTCTGACAGCCTACTGGGCTCCAGAATTGCACAATTCTACCAGTCAGGCTTCATCCAAAAAATTGCGCAATTCTTCCAAGCAGGGCTGCTCAGCCCAAGAATTGTGTAATCATGGGCAACTGTCAGCTGCTCTGCCGAGAAATTATGTAAATCTCTTGGGCAATCAGTCCAGCTCCCATCCAGAAATGTGCATTTTCTCCCAGCAGTTGAGCAGCCTCTTGCATGTGCAGTTAAGTTGACTAGTTCCCTCCAGGACCAAGCAAAACTGATTTTCATGCATGGGTTGCTTCTCCCAAGGCGGTATGCAAAGGAATCCCTTGATTTAAGGATCTACTTATAGTAGCTGGAGGTTTCATGCAAGGATCATTTCGGAAACCTCCCACCAAGTGTCGCTCTTCCTAGATTTGTGGCATGCACATCACATCTTCAATTTTATCAAAACTTATGAACCGGACACTGTAGATCTCATTCCTCACATCAAACTTGCAGCTCTAACATCCCACATCGCATCTAGGAGTCGTCGGCACATTCAACTTAGTTGTTTTGGGGTAAGCCTACCTTCCATGTCTTGTGTTTCATTTCTAGCACTTTTTGTGTTTCGCTTTGTATGAATGTTGTCTACTTGATTTCAGTGAGCGCTTGCTGTTGTTTTGATACATACTAGCTTGTACTAGCACCGTTTCAGTTTTCGTCAACATCTTACTGCTGTCGCATGCATGAAACTGTTTTTCACGAACGATCATTGATTCGGCGACTCGCCTCACCTGCATGCATGTTGTTTCATTTTCTAAATCTGTCGTTCACCATTTGCATGCACGGTCATTCACTTTTCCTTACACTCAGTATCACCATGCATTCACATTCACATTCGCTTTTAGTTTCCCATCAACAGGTCTGAGAAACCTTGGCCCGGACTCTGCCTTAGTAAGACAACATTACACAATCCTGAAAGTGAAGGCTCTGTCTTCCTCTCAGGAAATTCACATTTCTAACCAGTGACGATCATCTAGTCTTACATTGTGCAATTCTGAGGGATAGTGACTATTGGCCCAAAAAATTGCGCAATGCATTCACTGATCCTACAACCATTGCTAGATGAGATTACGCATTGCACAATTCTAGCAGTCATCACCTAGGATGGACTGTGCATTGTGCAGTTCCAACAGTTAGATAGCCTCCCGACAGCCCAGACTGTGCCTTGCATAGTCTTGGCAGTCAGTCTCCTAACCTCCCGAAAGAAATTCCACAACCTTCATGATCAATCACATAGGTATGTTGCAATTTAGTTTTGAAGTTCATTCTGGTTTCGACTAACAGATTGCTTGCCATGAGTGTTTCCAAGTCTCCAGGTATCATAGGTGTTCATCTTCCTCTCAGCAACAAAGGTACAATGGTTTCCAGGAGAGCAAAGTCGAAGACACCGTTCAGAGAACACTTGGGGATGCAGTCGATCAAGTGTCTATGAACTTGCCTACCCACGAAGACATCAAGTTGTTCATAGACAAGGACATCAAGATATGATGGAAGAAACATCACAACAAGCAACACCATGAACAAGAATTGAAGGCAGCATAATGGATGCAACGAACGCAAGAGGAAGGTTGTTGACAACACAAAGCCGGAACAAAGTTGCAAGCTCAAGTAATTCTACTTGTGGTGAAAGCAACTTTGGAGACTCAGGCTATGAGGTGACGACGTGACATGAAAATCACGTGAAGGCAGAGAACAGAACAGAGAAGGAGTTGCATGTGCTCATGCAACAACTCAAGGAAGAACAGGAGCTGCACAGAAAAAATAATGAGTTGCAACAGGAATAGGTACATTAGGGGGCGCAACATGCACAGACAGATGGAATTGCACCCATACAAGTTATAGATTCATCCCAGCAGCTGGCACGGAGCAGACATGGTGAGTGGTGTTGTTGATTGCTTGCAAGGGAGTTCTACAACATGCATGTCATTGTGCACATGCATACGATCCCACCCATTCAACACACTCACAGAGGCAAATACAAGAAGCAAGTCCAACTGGAGCTGAACATGTACTTCGACAAGTTGATGTGCATGACCACCAGCACACACTTGAAGATCAGCACGGACACTATGCATCATTGTGTTGCCGGTTCGACCGCACCCAAGAAGACCATGCCCATGTTAGCAGACAAGTTGCATGGAGGAGCCACACCAATGCACCGGGATGCAACGAAGGCAAGAGTTCACTTATCAAGATGTCACCATGGAATGCATGCACACCATCATGGACACCCAAGCTTGGCATCAACTCACCACCTTCACCATCACAAGCATGTCAAAGAGTTGGTCTCATCACAATGGATTGAGTGTCAATGATGTCTTACATGGCTTTCTCAATCCATTTTGTCTCACATGGGCACATGTGCATTGTAATGTAACGTCTTGTCAAATGGAAGTTCAAGTGTTGATAGTTGGATGTAACAGTCATAGAGTAGATAAAGAGTCATGAGGGTAAATGAACTGTCACAAAGGGGAATGTCAAGGATCACCCCACCCTTTTCTATAAATAGAATCTCATAACTCATTGCAAAGGCTTTTGGTCAGCCAAGCTTCTAATAAGACTATCTTAGAGAGAGCTTGGACAGTATTGTAATGAGCCTTGGCTTCTCCACTGCGTAGAGCAAGTACATCTCTTTGGAGGAGCAAGCGGTTGTGGCTGTAACGTTCCACTGTTGGAACTAATGGTCGGACATGGATGTATTGTATGACTGGAACTTACACTTCTTAATATAACAGAGCCAATACGTTTAATGCATATGTTGTATTGTATTCTATGCTATCTGGTTTACTCTAAATGATATATGTATTTGTTTTCTTACGCATGCATGTATGGACTATTATGTATAAGTATGTATGCATATTTCTGAAATGTGTTGTTGGTTTAACCATCACTTTGGATTTCTTGCTAAATTTCTTTCCTTCTTGTGATGCACCTTTGCTCGTGTGTTCCCTTCCAAGTCGAGTACTATTATAGGTTTCCAAGGGGCGCACTCACCTCACCCTTAGTGTGTTAGAACCTCTCATGCACCTTCCTTGTCTTACTGCAACTGTCACACCCTTGCTACCACCAGAGTTATCTTACTTACCTCTGTGCGAAATCGTGGTCAAGACATTACCATACCACCCACTGCTGGGACTCCTACACCAAACGGTCTGAGGTCTAATTGGGAATTCTTACCAGGGAGATCCCTTGACATGTTGGCAGATCCAAAACCGTCAACATTTCTGGTGCAGGAGGGAGGGCCATATGAAAAGTCATGTCCTCTCATCCTGTTTTGAACATTTGCATATATATCATGGATTCTTGCACTCTCCTCCCTCCACGATGTTTTTCGAATCACGAAGATGTCACCCTCACGAGGGAATTTTTAGATCTATTTTCCACTTACACGTATGATGGTGAAGGCAAAGTGGCCTGGCCTGAGTTCTTACATAAGTTTCTTTCCATGCTTCATGAGGAAGATGGATGTTCTAACGAATAGGCCAGTTTTTTGCTTGCATACACACTTCGCAAATCTCCACATCGGTGGTTGTGCAGCCTACCGGTTGACAGCGTGCACTCACTTGAGTACTTTTGTGATCTCATTGAAGACACTTTCTATCATTTTGATCCAGAAGATCTTGACCAAAAACTGTTACAACAATAGAAGGCTCCGCATGAATCGACTATGGATTTTTGGCAGTGCTTCTATGATTTGCAGTTTCAAGCTCCGAAGAGCCAGATGAAGTTTTTCTATCTTTGGGACTGATTCAAGTATTGTGTTAAGAAATATGCTCGTCCCAAGAAGAAGTTTGAAATCAAGCCTCGTTTAACATTCTTCAGTGATGGAGCTACGCAATCTTAGATGGATGCGGTCACTGCCACAAGTGACTATCCGCCATCCCCTCATCAAACAGCTCCACCACTGCACAGTGATGTTGAGGATCAAGCTCACACACTTGTTCAACTGTCACATCCTCCCAACATCACTTCGCTTAATTTTTGTGCAAATTTGGTTGTGAGTCCATCGAGTTGTCATATGCATTTTTTTCCACAAACTCTGTCTTCACACTCAATTGTTCCTACAGATGATACTTTCTTGTGTTCTTCTATTCCAGACTCTACACTTGTTTTGAACACAGAACAAACCACTGACGGAGTTGGTATTGCACAACCAACATGTGATGTCATTCATGAAGAGTATGAGTGGGAGCTTGAGCATCAACACTTGGCGAGGGATGAATCCCTTCCGTCTGAGCCCCCTTCATTCTTCCTTGACATCTTTGGTGAACCTGCCATCCATTATTTCACATTTGTATCTTCATCCATGGATTTACCCATCATTGATCACTCGTTGGACACATAGGATGTCAGTCCATCATCTCACAATGGATAGGATAAGTTATTCATTGAAAATCCACTTGATCTTTCAGCTACCTTTTCCGGAAACACAGAGGATGAATTTGTTCTCTTCTTATCTACCCCTCTGTTCGATTCATTAGATCATGAGGATGTCGATGAAATCATTGATTTTTCTGATCGTGGATGTCATGATCCATTCACTCCCATATTCGATCACGATCATGATTCTATCGAAGTTGATTTTTCAAAGTCACCGGTCTATGATGATCTATCTAACAATGAAGTTGAAACACTCTAGAATGTCGAGGCACTTCAGCCCGAGTTAATGGTTATTTCAAGCCCTCACTCTCTCGGGGTTAGTTTCACCTTCGATCAGGAAATTGTTCAATCACGCAAGGCTCCTCATCACTCATTTGTATGAATTGAAGATCAATCTCACACACAGATCATGCTTCCTCCACTCGAACTACATGATCCTATCGCTCATGCATTGGAGGAATCTTACATTGCAAGCACACGTGCATGACGCAAGTTGTCTTTGTTTCTTTTGTTTGCTTGCATGTCACAGTCAAGAGTGTGCATATGCTTCAAAGCTGCACGCAGTGTCACACAACACCATGATAAGTCAACGGACTACTTGTCATGCACTAGTACTCACTCATGTCCTGTGGGCACTTTGAAACATGAAGTGTGTTTTTCTTCATTATTATATATTTCTTGCTTGCTGGTTCACACAACTAGCTTGCTCGTGGACCAAGCCTTCACCAACATGGGTCAACCAATGCGCTGATGGCTACATTGGAAATATCACTTCATGTGATCAGGCCCATGCACTGTTAGTCTAAGAGTAGGAGTAGTGTTTGCTTTCAGTTGGTTTGCTTGCATGCTTGTCAGCTTGATTTGTTCGCTTGTTTGTTTGCCTTCTTGTTTGCTTACTTTGCTTTCACTTTTGCTTCTACTTCTGCTTTGCCTTGTTGTTTGTTTGTTTGCTTGTTTTGTTCATAGGTAGTTTCACATGAAGCCATGTATGACTCTTGAAACAAGTTGGGTAAAGTACAAGAGGCCTTGTGCAACTATCACTACTTGGTTATCTATCATCCTGCCTCTATATGAAGAACTTATTACTTTTAGTCCATGATACGTCGAAGGAAAATACATACTATTCAAAGTGAACCTTAGTGAAAGCAAAACGCTTACACGCTATCTAGTGTCACCTACTCTAGTCAGTTGCTTTTGGGTTAACCCTTGTCAGCGCAGTCAAAGTAGAGTAAGGTGAGGGGGAAAACCTTAATAGGCACATCAGAGGTACAATAAACTAATCCTCTGCTAGGACAACCTCTTCTGCTCTCAATAAGTAGGGATCCCTCTTCCGCCTCTGAAATGAATAAGTGATGTGCACAGTTACAAAAAAAATGAAAAGTGAAAAAATTAAAAATGAAAAATGGACAAGGCGAAAGAAGAGAAAGGCTTCATGTGTAGAGAGGTGATGCAAGTAACTCCCCCAGGGTATTGACCAGGATCACTGGCAACATAGCCATGCTTGTGTTCCTATATGACTCTGCCGGGGTGCTATCCAGGCCTGCTGGCAGTAGAGCAACACTAGAGAAGAAACTAAGACTTTGATGACTATACTACTTGTGCATCAATATACCCCTCAACCCCAATAGAAAAAACTATGCTGCCTTGGCTTGGAATGTGTGTCCATCGACCAAGATCTTGGCAGAAGCTACATCTTACAATCAAGCTAGTGTGAAGCCAAGACGAAAGGAGACTTAACAATACTTCTAGAGGTGTTAGACTTGCTTTTCACGAACAAGGTCCATTTAAAGTGCTGGAGTTCTACCAATTTGTCGCCAAGTGTTGTAGTGGCTACAACCACCCTCCAAAAATTTTCCTTAGCTTCGTTTTGGAGCCTCCCTACCAACCTTTCACAATGCCTTGTCTTGCTTCGTCAAGTACACAAGCTTTAACATTTTTCTTGCAGAAAGACAACCTGTCAATCGAATCTTGATGCATTCCTCTCATAGTTTGTTTCTCCGGACTGGGTCCAGCTGCAGGCTGAGTAGCTCCTTCAAGAAATTATGCAATTCTGGAGGGAAACCAGCCTTCCCTCCAGAAATTGCCAGGAATTGCACAATCTTGGGCAACTGTCAGCTGCTTTTCCTAGAAATTGTGCTTCTCTTGCACAGTTAGCCCAACTCCCATCTAGAAATACGCATTTTCTCCTAGTAGTTGAGCAGCCTCTTGCATGTGCAGTTGAGTTGGCCAGTTGCCTCCGAGACCGAGAAAAACCGATTTGCATGCATGGGCTGCTTCTCCCAAGGCAATATGCAAAGGCATCCCTTGATTCAGGGATCTCCTTCTAGCAATTGGGGGTTGCATGCAAGGATCATTTCAGAAACCTCCCACCAAGTGTCGCTCTTCCTAGATTTGTGGCATGCGCGTCACATCTTCAATTTTATCAAGACTCATGAACTGGACACTACAGAGCTCATTCCTCACATCATCCTTATAGCTTTGACATCCCACATCGCATCTAGGAGTTGTCGGCACATTCAACTCAACTGTTTTGGGTTATGCCCGCCTTCCATGTCTTGTGTTGCATTCCTGGTGTTTTTTTTGTTTCACTTCGTATGAATGATGTATGCTTTATTTCAGTGAGCGCTTGCTATTGTTTTGATGCATACTAGCTTGTATTAGAACCGTTTCAGTTTTCGTCAACATCTCATTGGTGTTGCATGCATGAAATTGTTTTTCACGAACGATTATCGATTCAACGACTCGCCTCACCCACATACATGTTGTTCCATTTTCTGAATCTGTCATTCACTGTTTGCATGCATGACCATTCACTTTTTCTTACACTCAATATTGCCATGCATTCACATTCACACTCGCTTTCAGTTTCCTGTCAGCAGGTCTGGGAAGCCTTGGCCTAGACTCTGCCTCACCAAGACAATATTACGCAATCCTGAAAGGGAAGGTTCTATCTTCCTCTCAAGAAATGCGCATTTCTGCCGAGTGACTGTCCTCCAGTCTTGCCTTGCGCAATTCTGAGGGACAGGGATAGGGACAGATTTAAATAAAAAACAAAGTTCAAGTTGAAGTCATCGAAGTTGTTAGTTTTTCTTGTCACATGACTTAGTGGACAACTTTAAATGAGGAACAAAGTCCAAGTCAAAGTCCCAGCTAAATTAAATATTAAAAGGATACGCTGTTGTGTCCCTTGTTTTCAAAGACTTTGACTTGAATTGGACCGCTATTCAGAGTCGTCTAGTGTGTGGAGCCACATTGATAAAGATAAAATGAATACACCTTCCACCTTACACATAAATGAAATCAAAATTTTACTGTATTATAAATAATTATTTATGTACAAAGGTGGATAAAATTTGTAAAAAAAAAAAAATTTCCTAAGTCTTTTTCTCTTAAAATAAAAAATAACATCAATAATAATTAAACAGAATTTCTTTAATTAATTTTAATTAGAAAGTTTGTAAATATTAATAACATTAATTATATTATAACTTAGTATAAGAGAGATGTGATAAGAATATTTTACTCTCATATTTATATTAATTTTAGAAATGATGTCTTTTTCTCTCTATATTCACTTTTGAATGTGAAAAAGATCCATAATATTTATAAACTATTTAAATATCCATGTTAACTATTTTAGTTCAATTCAATTTCATATATATAGAGAAATGTGTGTAGAATCAAGAACATTTGAGTTTGTGGAATGGGAAAAAATGGCGCTTGTACGCATTAGGGTTTCATTGAGTGGAAATGCAGGAAGAGGTTTGGAAACCAGGAACTGCCTCTCGGTGGATGCAAAGGGCAAACACGAGACCGAGGCAATAGGCCTCTCATGGGCGCTCAAATCTGGGTGGGAGCTTGCAGCTTCTCCAAAGAGGCAAGTTCAATGGAGTGCAGGGGACTGGGAACATTCAGATGGAGGAAAACATGGCCAAGCAGCGAGTCTCATACTCAGGGCTATAATGGCTTTTCCGCTCCGGTGCAAGTGTTTCACAACTGTACTCGAGATTGTTGGAGTTGACACATCCTTATTGGATTGGTTGAACAAGGTTACTTGGACGGAGGCGACAACAGATTATATTGTGGCCTTTGTCTTTGGGTATCTCCGGTTCCCTCTCCGGGACTCCACTGTGGTCTCATTTTATTTGTTTCCGTTTACCTATCTGGACAAACTACATTTTTCCCAGTTATGATGAAATTACTGCATATCGATATTGTTGTGGTGGCCGAGCACTCGAAACTACAATACCTGCGTGCTTCCTCTATGCTGGAGGGGAGAATAACTGATTTGGGTTCCCAGGGTTCTGTGGTAAAAGGGGAAAAGACCCATGGATACAGGATGGCCACATTATTTCACGCTTTACTAAGATAGAACCTGATCAACAACTGTGATTTGGCTCAGAAGGGGTGTTCCCTATTTCAACCTGTTTCATTGATCGGACAGGTGAGAGCACGGGGCCACATGGAACATCTAAAGTAGATTGGATTCTCAGCAACAAGAAGGATATCAATGCCCGGCATCTGGTAAATTCTGCCTTCTTTCAAATCTTTCTAAAGATCCCTGTCGAGCGTTCTTTATTAATTTGGGTGAATACATCAGGCAAAGTGATACCACTGAAGCATTACATCACACAAAAAACTGGATACCCTGCACATATGGAGAACTTGATATACGGGGGCAGAATAATGCAAGATTACCTGCTCTTGATGAATTGTTACATCCTATCAGCGTCCTCCATAACTGTTTGCCTGAGACAGAGAGGAGGAGTTGCGACTTCCAGTAAAATTAAAAGTGCAAGAGGAAGTATTGGGAACATCACATCAAAAAGCACAGTATTAAAACAAAAGAATATAAATGGAGGACCATCCTTCGAGGAAAAAAAACAGACACAGAACCAATAAAACAAGCTGGTAAATCAGCTAGTCCATATATGGTGGAACAACTGAACTATACTCCAGAACTAAACATAGACACTCCAAAAATAGATGAGCATTATGCCACATTTGAAACACAAGCCATTATTTTTTGTTTCAACTGCTTTTGGCCAAAACTAGTAGATCTTTTTCACTGGATTTTTAAAATTGGACTCTACAATGTGAAATACACCTATGCTCCAAAGGTTTATTCATTGTAAAATTCCCATCATTAGAGGAAAGAGATATTATCCTACAAGGAGCATGGTCGGGCTTCTTCATCACACCTTGGTTTCTAGATTTTGATGTAAATACCATGGTCGTTTCTAGGATGTCAGTTTGGGTTCGGCTGCACAATCTCTCCCTTCATTACTGAGACAACAGAGTCCTAATAGGCATACAAAACAACATTGGGAAGTACATCAAGACAAATACGCAAAGAATGGAGGAAAGGGTCTTCACATTCACACAAATATGTATGGAAGTAGATCTCAACAAAGGATTACCAAATCACATTCAACTGACCCACAGAGAGCGAAACTGGACATAGACTATAGATTATGAGAACACAACTTTCAGGTGTAGAAATTGTAGGCAGACAGGGCACCTTCATAATACATGTCCTGAAGCCAAGAAAGATACCCGAAGAAAGAAGAGGATTGGGAAACAGCCCAAAGGTTGGCAATTTCCCCCGCCTGAGTCTGAAGAGGAGGAGGATGAAGCTGAGGATGAACCCTTACCCAATGGGAACAACCAGACACCAAATGAACCAGAAACAAAGGGGGAAACCCCACAAGACCCAATTGAATCTCAAACCATCTGATGGAATTAGACATGATACCTAAAGAAAGGGATAATAGTGGGAACAAGAGTATACACTCATCAGACAATTCAAATTCAGACAAGGACAATGCAAGGCTTGAAGTTGGGAATCATCTCGCACTTGTCTCTTCGGTATCGTCTCAAGCGGAATGGCGCAAGGTCGAAAAAAAGAAAGGGAGAAAAGCCTAGCTTTTCTCTTCAAATATATATTAGTTTGCTTTTTGTAGGTTTCTGAATACTATGAGTCATGGACTTGGTGATGCTATGTTTCTTAGTAAGATGCAATATGTAATTCTGTTTTCATTAATAAAATTACGCTTTTTTCTTGGGAAAAAGAAAAAGAAAAATGTGTGCGTGGGTGCTAACCATGACAAAATATTTCAATGTCCAAAACTAGGGATTTGTAATTCAAGATACCTAGCATATGGACATGAGCATGTGTGAAAGGCGCCAACAACTATTGTTTGAAGTGCACCATGCATGTAACAAGAAACATAAACTCTACGCAATGAACAAAGAAAGGAACAAAGTAGTTTGGCATGTAATAGGAGTAGCCCGATCCAGTGAACCCATGATACCATGGGTCAATACCATGGATCAATATCAATGGCATGGAGGCAATAATCTATAAATATAGTGTTAATACTTAGGGAGAATAGCAAAATCCTATGAGATTAAGAGAACTACAATGGACCAAGTGAAGAAAGGTAAGTCACTGAACCCATGATACCATGGGTCAATACCATAGATCAATATCAATGGTAAGGAAGAAATACTATATAAATATAGTGTTAATACTTACGGAGAATAGCAAAAACCTATGAGATTAAGAGCTAGAATGGACCAAGTGAAGAAGGGTAAGCCAACTATGGCACATGAAGTCTTAGTAGATTGAATTGCGAAGTGATGTGGTGACATTGTTGAGTGTGTTAACCAGAACAAAACAAAACAAAATGTAGATCTGAGTTGCAATTTGAATATCAAGTTGAAGAGAGAGTGAGCAAGCAATAAGTAATGTGAGATCTAGGCTAATAAAGAAAAGAGCATAGCATTGAAGGGCAGAGTTGTGCAGAGATATGCAAGTTAACCAAGAAAGAGAAAAACATTGCTCTAAGTAAAAAGCTAAAAGAAAGGTCAAGTTTTGCACATCTTGAGGTGTCAATTTTTTCTCAAATTTAGTACATTAAAAAAGATTTGATCCCTCTCAACACTTGTAAAATAGTTGTTTTAAGTAAAGAGCTAAAAAAAATATCAAATTTTGCATATCTTGAAGTGTAAATTTTTAACCAAATGTAAATTTTTTCTCAAAATTTATACATCTTAAAAAATTTGATTCTCTTAAATATTTATAGATTCAAATTCAAAATTAAAATAAATCTATCTTTATCCTAAAATATAAAATATTCACATATATTTGCATAATAAGAAAACATGGTTACTAAACAGAGATATGTCAAATTCACTTTTGTTTTTATCATATAAATTATGCAATTATACTAACAGATTTGTCAGATTCACTTTTGTTTTTATAATATAAATTATGCAATTATACCAACAGATTTGTCAGATTCACTTTTATTTTGATCATATAAATTATGCAATTATGCTAATGATTTATCTTTAATTTTACGCGGCAATTATTTTTTGCTAATATGAAATTAATACAAGAATTGGTGCCATGAGAGAACTCCAATCAAAAGTAGTTGTCTATAATGAGACTTTTTGAAAGTTTTTCTGGTCGATTTTTCTGATCAAAATCCGGCAGCAATTTATTGGAATCCCAAGTTTGATAGCTAGTTTCTGCACAATCAAAGGGTCCCAGGGGTTTTTCAGGGTGCTGAATCCAAATATGCAGTTAAAAAACCACTTTAACTGCTAAAAATCAAGATTTAACCTCATTTCTTTCGCTGAATTTCGTCACCAGAATCTCCAAAAAATCACATTATAGACAACTCCCAATCAAAATAGCTTTCTCTTCCATCGTTTATGTATGACTGTTAGTTACACTTCCGAAACACACGTGCCTTCATTTCTCTGGTTTATTACGAGAATGATTTTTTTCTTTTATTCCATTCCTTGTGTCTGTGCTGTATTTTCCACCGACAAATTATCTAATCGTGGGCATCCTCGTCTCGGCAATGCTTCAGACCAAGAGGCTTTGCTAGGATTCATGTCTGCAATCACCGATTACGATGGATCCCTATCATCACCCACTGTCTGGAAACCAAATGTCTCGTTCTGCGAATGGACAGGTATCGTATGCAGTCGGCGAAGACAGAGAGTAGTTTCCCTCAATGTTTCAATGATTTGACGGGAGAAATACTTCCGGAGATTGGAAACCTGACTAGTTTAACATTGCTTGCTCTAGGCAGCAATAAATTTACAGGGGCAATCCCTTCTTCACTTACTTTGCTTCAAAGGTGGGAGAGATTATCTCTGGATTCCAACTTTTTAGAAGTAAATATCCCTATACAAATAGGGCAACTTAAAAGCTTAGGTACATAAATCTCTTTGGAAATAATCTCTGGGGAAGAATCCCTGAATGTATTGCCGGCAACCAACAACTAAGATATCTAAATCTGGCCCACAATACTTTATCAGGCAAACTCCCTGCAAATATAGGGAATTGTGTGAACTTACTAACGTGAGACCTATCATACAACAACCTCAGCGGGCATATACCTCAAGAAGTTGCACCTCTTGCAAATTTAGTTTTCTATTTCAACATTTCAAACAATCTATTGGATGGTCTAGTGCCTATGGAACTAAGCAAGATGACTATGCTTCAAGCCATTGATATTTTTGCTAATCAGTTCACTTGTAACATTTCAAGTGCATTTGGAAATTGCAAAGAACTAGAATACCTAAATCTTTTCTAATATATCAAGAATAAGACTTATTTATAATAGTATTGGAATAATAAAATCTTCAGGTCATGGATTTCTCCTTCAACAATTTGTCCAGTGGAATATCCTTGTCATTGGAAAATCTCAAAATGCTCAAGCACTTGAATTTTTCTTTCAACAAGTTGTCAGGAGAAGTCACTAAGGGAGGAGTTTTCAAAAAGCTTGGTGCCACAGATTTATGGAAATCCTCGCCTCAATGGACTTTGGGCAGGTGGCCTCAATGGACCTTGGGCAGGTCTGTCACCATGCTCTAGTCACAAACATAAAAGTGTTTGGCATATGAAATATCTTACCTATTGTTGTTGTTGTAATCATTGTTGTATTATGTTTGTTTTTGGGAATATTTTGGATTCTAAATTGCAAAAGACATATTCATAGAGAGGTTGGGACATCCTGAAATGCGGAGCGTCTGAGAATTTCCCATGGAGAGATCATCATTGCAACAAATGAATTTGATGATGCCAACTTGCTAGGTGTTGGTAATTTTGGGAAAGTTTATAAAGGGGTTTTACAATGGCACAAGTGTTGCTATCAAGCTTTTCAATTTGGAAAATGAAGGGGTTACAAGAGTTTTGACAGAGAGTGCAAAGTTTTGGGTAAGGTTAGGCATATAACCACTTATTCAGATCTCCAAACCAAAGGTTTAATATTTCCACTAATGAACCCTAGAAAAGTGGTTATATCCCAATGGTGAAGAAGAAAGTTGTTTGAGTTTGATTCAAAGGTTGAATATAGCAATAGACATTGCACAGGGCATGACATATCTCCATCACCATTGTCCATCACCATTGTTTCATGCAGGTGCTCCATTGTGATTCAAAACCTAGCAGTGTGCTTCTAGGTGAAGATATGACAACATATTTAATAGACTTTGGTATTGCTACCATACGTTTTGAAAATCTCAAAGATTCAGCACTCACTTCGACACATGCACTCAAAGGATCCATAGGCTACATTCCTCCAGGTATTATTATTTGAACTAATAGCATGTTATATAATGTCATGAATTTCATATTAATAATAAACATTGTGAACAAAATGTTAAGATGAGAAATAGCATGTTATATAATGTCATGAATTTCATATTAATAATAAACATTGTGAACAAAACATTAAGATGAGAATTTTTGAATGCAGAATATGGATTGGGTGGGGGTGTCACAACGAAAGGTGATGTCTATAGCTATGGAATAATGCTATTAGAGATGTTAACTAGAAAGAAGCCCACCAACAACATGTTTGTGGAAGGAATGAACTTCTAGAAATGGCACTGTTATGAAACCAGCTCAAGAAAAGATAGAAAAGATAGATCAACGCCTTATAATTCAGCCTCTTCGAGGGGGCAACCTCCTTT
>APFE031551530.1:0-11698 GCA_000404065.3 Pinus taeda | reverse complement strand
TAATAATATTAAACAAAAAAAATTCATTTTGAACTTTTCAAATACGAAAAGATATCTCATTATATAAAAACTAATAACTAAAACCATATTAAATTAAAATTTTAATTAAAAATATTTATTTTGAAAATTTCAAAATACAGTTCCAAAATAGTTATACCAAATTGCCTATTTCAATTAGTACTACGATTATTCCTTACCATTATGAAAATCCTCCGATCATTTTTTACCATTATGAAAATGGTCGGAGGGCTGAAACTTTCTCAAGATATTCGCTAAATTATAAATAGGTATGGTGTTTTGGAAATGAAATCAAACTATAATTTTTCAAATTTTACATAGATTTTAAATTTATATTCACTAAATTATAAATCGGTATGGTGTTTTGGAAATGAAATCAAACTATAAATTTTAAAATTTTACATAGATTTTAAAGTAATTTACTAATAATTAATTTAGATCAAATATTAAATATTATTTATTAAATTATTATTAAAAATTATGAATATAATAGGATAGCAGGAGTGAAATGGGTTAGGTTATTTTCAACATTGATAAAAAATAAAAATAAAAAATAAATATAGCTTGAGTTAGAAAATTTTATGTAAAAATTGAAATTAATACAATTAGGGTTATGCAATTGAAGAAACAAAGGGACATAAACATATAGAATATGCAAGAGCTCCCTTTAAGCCACGAAAGGAAATATTAAATTTTTAGTGGTATTGGTATATTAGTTGTTGATTATCCATCACATTGTTCATGGATTTTTTTTCCTAAAGCTTGCAGGTTGCTAAGTATTATTGATCTAATGGGGAAGATTTATCTACTATTAGCTTCTACCATATGTTGAAAATGAACAAACATGTTGCAAAAAGTCTCGTGAGTACAGGTGTAAACTTGGATTCATAAGCCCTATGAAAAATGATATTCGTTCACTCACAAGTATTCTTTAACAATGATTTTGGTATGCAAAGCAAATTTCGTTTACATATGTATAAGTCTTTTGGAAAAAAACATTAGGGGATTTTTGAGATCTAAAGTAGGCCTTCGAAGAAAAATGTACCACCCAAATAAACTTTAAAGTAACCAATAAGATTCAAGATGATGATGTTAACCGTGGGGTGATTCACCATTTTTGGAGTAAAAAAATAAAAATGGTAAAAAACAATAAAATTATAAAACTACCTTTTTAACTCATGTTTTCAACTTATCTCCTAATGTTTTTACCCAAATTTGAAGTGGGAGTACCCATTGGATGCAAAATTTAATTCCTCATCCAAGGAGTACCATGTTGCATATTTTCGATGGACCTTGCTACATGAAAAATAAGAAATACATGAAAAAATGAGATTATAATCATGTTTTTCATGTATTGGTCATTTTTCTTGTAGTGGGGTCCATCAAAAGTATGCAACATGGTTACTCCTTGGATCAAGAATCAAATTTTGCATCCAACAACAACAAGTGTTTCCACTCAAAATTTGAGTAAACCCATAGGAAGATATGTTGAAAAAATAATTTTTTTTTTCGTCCGATGTAATGTAACCTTATTTTATTATTTCCACTATTATTTGATAATTTCTTTAGGATGGCCATTTTAGACCTCAAGAATCCCCTAATGCCTTCAAAGAGCCCCTGTAATTTAACATAGTAAAAAATTAATAAATATTGAAAAAATACTAATATATATTAAGAACAAAGACCATAGTAAGGTTGTCAAGTTACAAGTATAATTAGCCTAAAGAAAACTTCATTGTATTATCCTTCTGTACATCATGATGGAGGTGATTATTTTAATTCAATGCCATATCTTATTTTTATTCACAAAATATAAGATTTCAGATAAATTTTAATATAAATTTTAAATTTTAAATTACTGAGGGGAATAAATAGTCCTTTTGAGTATCATCTTTTTCGATTTTAGGAAGAGTTTATCTCTTATGTGTTCTTGAAAAGTCCCTTTATTCAATCAGTATGGAAAAATGATTTGCGTCCTCTAGAGGATTGATCAATTTCACCAGACACAAAAAGTTAGTATTTCACCTCTTACTGTAACAACCCTTTTTCTTAACACCTCATGTATGTAAACACAATAGTGTGTGATTCATGGAAATATGTAAATTTATGTGAAAATGAATTTATGATTAGCTAAGGGGAGTTACATATGAACCCAAAGCTCTTAGGTGAAATATGTTTTTGCGTCTATTGGAATACTTGTTGTGTGTATGTTTGGTTGCCTATGGTGTGCCATGAGCAAGCTCATACTAGCTTCGCTTAATTTCTTTACATACTACCTCAACCAAGGACTAGCATAAACTAAAAGTCATAAAAGCTTTGGAACAAGAAACATGGGTTATGTCAATGCCCATATCTATCCATGCGGTTGGGAGAAGGGAAGCTACGATAAAACATGGTTGAAGGTGTGAAGGAGAAGACAATGTGTGATCATTGAAGTGAAGCGCAAAGGAAGGAAATAGTAAACATGTGAAATGAGATGAATAAGAGTGGTCACAAAGAGCATAAATGAGAATAAGAACATTTCCAAATAGAGGCAACAAAGCGTCTACAATTAGTCAAATGAATAATTTAGACTCAATTTTCTCAAAAGTAGTGTTCAAAAGCTAGGGTGATATTCCCTAGGTCTTTTGTACATAGGCCATTAGATAGTGTATCGAAGCCTAGACGATTAGCGGGGAGTGAGGGGGAGGAAGTCAATAACTATGGTGCTTTCCATGAGGGTGTGAGACCACCTGGTACTTTTTACCCAGTTGTTCAACGACTAGGATATGGAAATTTGAATCAATATGGTGCTTCTTGCAAGGTTGTAAGACTATGTTGAAAGTGGAATACAAACACTTTTGATGCTTTTCATGTAAAGGTACTTCTGAAACCACCAAAACAAATTGATTCAACCTCTCGGAAGTTATACATAACTCTTTCGACCTTCGTTGAAGCCCTGCATTTTAAATTAGTGAGTAAGTGAGTCACTTTGATTCTCATTATTAGAGAGCACGTGTGAAATAGACTAGATATTGGACTCCCACTCTCAAGTATGCAACTAATAATTGTGTGTGAAACTCCTTGATTGAAAATTCCCTCAAAATTTGGATATGGCTAGATGATGGATAGTTGCAAGAAAGACTATATTTTAGTTGACCTATTATTAGCTGAGAAGATAAGTATAAATAGCTTATCCATTTGGTTTTTTGAAAAGTAATGATTCTTGTTATATTGTGCACGCTGTAAGATTTTAAGTGTTTATGAATGTGTTAATTGTAAGATTTTCAAGGCTTGTTGATGTACTCATGGCTCTAATGATGTCGTGTACATCCATAAAGACTTAATGATTACTTACAAAATGTTGTTCTTTATTAAGATGTTCATCTTGGCAGCATTAGTTGTTCATGTGAATTTACTTTTTCCTCTAAGATCTATGATAAAAGAATGTTTACATAGCATAATTGGTTTGTCATGTGTGAATTGCAAATCTGTGGCCTTACAGTTTTGGGATAGAGTTCTAAAGAGTAACGAGTTTGAATTTTATGTCTTTTAAATACCTTCACAGAGTTTGATGGCTTGGACTTTAAGCCCTTCGGTTGTAATTCACCTCAATACTAAAGAGAGTTGGAGACAAGGATAAATCACTTTTCTGGTATTCAAGGATGTTACATAATTCGTAAATTGGTCCTAGGGATGAGACCAGAGATAGCTATGATTCAAACATAGTTAATAGCTACGGCTTTCTACTTAACCGAAACATAAATAGTCAAACAATGTTCCAATTAATATAACAACATCATTGTCAAACAAGGTTCTAATTAATATAACAGTATCATTTCAGAAAATGTTGGCATTCATGCCAGGGGAATGAAAAAGCATTTTCTGTAATCACTAAATTCTTCCAAATCTGTCACGACTAACAATATTCAACAGCACTGATTGCAGCATGTGAATCTCCCCGCCTCGAATCAATGGGGACACTTTAAATCATACTTGTAGGTCTGTAGCATGCACTAGTATTACCAGCAGTTCAAGTCCCATAGACTCGGGGTGTGCAACGTTCAAGTCCCATAAAACTCGAGCAGTTGACAGCAAATATCTTTAAGTTGAGGAATAGACATATCGAACTCCAGAAAGCATGGGTTCTCAGTATCCAATGGCAACTTGACTTGGAGACACCTGCTTGCCAGATAGAAGGCAGCGCTAGCTACCTGGCGGAGTTTGAACTGGAGACATACCATCGTCATCAATCCATCATTCACAATGTTCCAAGCAACCTGTGGAAACTTAGAATTCCATTTTGCAGCTTTGAACCTTTTGAGGGCAGAGGCGAGGTGTTTGTAAGGGGTTTCGATCTCGAGATCGAAATTGAGCTTTTGGAGAACTAAATGCTCCCCCTTCAATATTAGTTGTTCCATATGCTCGAGTTTCGCAGTGGTTGGTTCTCCGTTTTCATGGATGGCTTTCAGACTAAGTTCCTCCAACATTTTCATTTGCTCATCACTGAGTTTGTTGGCGAGGAGAAGGTAGTTGGCTGCGATTGTGCATCTGTCATTGCTGCTGTGAGATTGGCGGAGATAGAATCGATGGCACAGTATGATAGCTATTGCGATAGTCAGCTCGGGCAGCCCTAATTCCACTCCTAGACGTTTGATGAAAGAGCACTATGATTGCCTGAGGCAATTCTCTTGCTCTGCGTCGATTCCATGGATTCTACAAGGGTTAGATCTCTCGATTTGGGATTTGGTGAAATACCATCGCTCGCCCAATCCATGGATTCTGGAAGGGCCGGATTCCTCGTCTTGGCATCCGACAGGAATTTTTGCACGCTTGGGGTTCGACACCGCACGATGCAGGCATATGACAAGAATGAAGGATGGTGGTCCATAGAATGGAGACGAGGTAAGACAGATCCCAGAAAATCGGAAGTATACAACTTTTGGTTGGCTTCAAGTTTTCTTGGGAGCCGTTTATCGTTTAAAATTGCAATTTTAGTCAAAATTGGTTTGTGCGGTTTTAGTGATGGGAAATTTGAAAATATAGAAACTAGCATTTGTAGCCAAGGATGCAAAGGAAACGTCGTAAGGCACAGTGTGTGTAAGAATATGGAAACGTGAATAGGCTTTAGCAGGTTTTTTGTGAAAGGAAGGGTCGTCGATGCCGAGTTTTAATTTGAGGAAGGCATGCCGAAACCGCTGAAAAGGAATGCAAGTAGCTGCAAATATGCAGTGAACTTGTCTAGAGGCCTTTGTTTGTAGCTGGTAAAAATTGTGGAGTTAAAGGTGAAGATAAATGAAAGAATCAATGCGAACAACAACTGGGCAACCATCTTGATTTGGACAGGGCCACCCAAGAAATGTTTATCCAAACCAGAAATTAAATTAGTATGAAGATATACCGAAAACATGTAGTATATTAATTAAGGTCAATTGATTTTGTCAATAGAATATGTTAAAACCCATTGACAATGAAATGGGCGTGAGGATATAAACTATCAAAATGGTATTGATCTTGAAACATCCCTTTTTAAGTTTCAAATGGAAAACACAAATAGGTGCGAGGACTCAAATTATCAAAATGGTATTTGATGTTGAAACATCCTTTTTTAAGTGTGAAAGGGAAAATACAAATAGTGTATTGTAACATCCTTTTTTCAAGTTTGAAATGAAAAACACAAATAGTTGTGAGGACACAAGCCATGAAATGGTAATTGATGTTGAAACATCATTTTTTAAGTTTGAAATGGAAAATACAAACAATGAATTGTAACCAGATAGGTTCGAGAAGGAACACAATAGCGTAAAGAAGATTGTGCTTGTCATTCCATATTTGAAGTTGTAGGAAAACATGGTGGAGGAAGCGAAGACATGAAGAAGAAGAAATGGACCTGCGAAATGTATGTTTGGTTAGAATTAGGAATATGTAAACCAGTTGCGGAAATGTATCAGTAATACTTTACACGCGAGTTGTGTTAAAATGAAGCTGGAAGTAATGGAAATGAAGTTACCTTTGCTATGGGGATCCATATATTGTTAGTGGAAGGTGAATGGTGAATAACGGCAGGCTGAACACCACTTGGAGGTTAATGCGCAGCTGAAGTTGCATTTTTTTTTTGCTTGCCAGGCTACTTGTCATTGTGTAGGTAGGTTATTTTTGATTCCATATGGCCTGTTGCAAAAGAAAGAAAAGGTTAGAGTGAGATGTATAGATAATATAAACACATTCTAATATTTGATCATTTCACCAACATTGATTAAAGTTGGTTGATGTCAAAAGATATGAAAAGCACGCTATGAAATAGAATTAGGCAACTAAATGGAGGGAACCTTTTGTTGATGTCAAAGCATGGGTTGGAGCAGATTATCTGGAGGCGGCATTGGACGAAGACTGTCTTCTGCGTGTTTTATGTGAGCAATGTTTTTGTTTTCCTTCATTTTATTGTAACGATCGAAACTGAATGCGGGGTTAATCCGTAGAGCCTGTAGAGAAGGGACTCTTGAAAGAGCTGTGAATGTGAGACCTTGACGTTCTGTTTTTCCAATGTCAATTGTTTCCTTTAGAAGTGTCATACCTTGAGATTTATGTATGGTTAAAGCCCAAGCCATCTTCAATGGAATTTGTGCACGTCCATTTCTTTTTACTGCTGCAATAGGTAAGTGAGTGGGGTTTATTTCATCCCAAGGAGGCCCAATGTATTTGGGAAAATCCACGACAACAAATGTTGGAATTTGTGGTGGTGCAGTTGATTCTTTCTAAAAGATGGTTACAATTTCTCCGAGGGAACCATTAACAAGTCCGGCTGAAACCCAAAGGTTGGAAGTTAGCATAACTTTTTCGCCATTGCATAGCAATACAATTCGCTCAAGTTGCTCGTCTTCAGAGGAAATACTGGAATATGTGTTGTCATCTTCAGCAATGGATCTTGCAATCAGAGTGTTTAGAGATTTCATCATTTGCTTATTATGGACAAATGTTTGAGCATTTGTTGGAAACAGATGCATGCAATCCTAGAATGAACATATTTCTTCCTCTGACAAAAAGGAATTTATGCACGACATGAGTACGTTGTAGTCGTCGATTGTTGGATTTGCATCTCTAATGTTCTGGAGAATGTTCCTGAAATTAACCTGTGCGATTTCATTTCCTTGTTGACGAAATATCGTGTCTAATGTGATGACTGTGTTGAAGGTGTTCCACAGTGCGCTTCCATGGCTCATCTCTGCATATAAAGGAATGTCTTTGATGGGTGGCAGCTGACCGAGATCACCAACCAATATTATGGAACAACCACCGAAAGGGGTGTTTCTTTGGTGGGGAAACAATTCCCGAAGACGTTCATCAATATGGCTGAGAAGCTTTGGCCCAATGAAGCTCATTTCATCGATTAGTATGTATCTTATATGTTTGAGTTCTTCTTGGAATTTTGCAAGAGCATTACCTTCTAAGGGCGTAAGATCCTTTAGAGGAAGGTGCAGAGCAGAATGGATTTTCGATGCTTGTATGTTGAAGGCGGCAATCCCTGTAGGGGCGAGGAGCATGATCGGCGAAGGTTCCAGGCTTGCTAGGCCCATGAGCATATCTTTGATGCAATTAATGAGTAGGGATTTTCCCGTACCAGCAGTGCCTTGTATTATCATTCTGAGAGCGGGTAAATAATCCTTACTAGAAAAATGAGTAGAAATAATATTTAGAGCTTTTCTTTGCATTAGAGATAATGTAGCAAGGGTCGCCAGGATATGTTGATGTGTTTGAAGAATGTGGTGGATGGAGCGACTATTCTCAATGAATTGTATTGCATTATTTTGTAGATCCAATGGGATAGTGGTATGATTCCAGATATGGGTGTCATCAAAGCCACGAAGACCAAGCATGTCAAGGTCATTTATGAGAAGCTCATTTGTTGGGTGTAATTGGGAAAGTAATTCCCATTCATTTATTTCCATGGTGTCTGCTGCACTAGTTTCATTTATAGCTGAGGTATCATCTGTGAAAAATTCAATATCAGATAGAGTGCGGTGTTGATGCCAAGGATTGTAGAATGGACGAAATGTTTCCCAATTTGCGGTGAATTCTGCAGCAGAATCTCCTATATCCTGTACGATATGGCGAAAAGGTTTGTATAGCATAAGTTCAACCCTGCAAAAGTCAGCGTAGCAAGGTTTAGTTGTGGATGGTATGGAGGAGTAACGTGGTATGACCCGAACAATTGCTTTTGTAGGCCTTTGTTTCCATTTGTTTGTTTTGCGACGAGGATCATATGACCAGGACCTTGCCAATTCTATTAGTGATGTAGCCTCTAGGGTGGAAGGGCGCTGGATATATGTATCTATGATGTGTGGGGATGTAGTGGAGGCGGCGATCGTTTGCAGAAGGCGCAGAAGAATTTTATGGCTTACATTTAAAGAAACAAATGGCCGGCTACATAATGTTAAGGGAAATTTTTGCAGCATATGGCAGGTTTCCTGTGCTCCAATGTCACGATCAATAAGGGTTTCTGCAAGAAATTTTTGAAATGCAGATGTTTTTGGGTCAGCAGTGGGTGAAGCAAGGACAATTCTATGTAGCATTTGGTGGAAGCTTTCAGATTTTTTTTTCTGCTTTGGATGCATATTTGGCGATATATTTTTGCACAGTGTGTATGGAGAGCACTGGTTGGCAGTCAACATTTGCACGCAAAATAGATAGGATGGTAGGGTTATGGCTATTGAGTCGATCATCATTGCGAGCAGGGGTGTATGCTTTTTGGCCACTGGAGTCAATGAATAAGGCCAATTTTGGATGTAATTCCCACGATGCTTTATAACGACATTGGAGTGAGGACCCTTTATTTATTAGGCACGTGCTTTCCGAGCATTTTGTGTGACGTTCAACACAGTTGACGAGCTGTTCATAGTCACTGGAAGGATTGGTACTGAATATTTGCTGTGTGGACAATAGACAAGGGTCTTTGGGATCTGGCCAAGCATTTGGTTGGTTCGAAGTTGAAGGAGCACGAGGGTTCCAAGCGGAAATATATTTGTCGAAGAACTGCCTTGTAATATCTACTGCTTCTGTGTCTTCCCAGTTGAGGCTCTCCATATCAGGTGCATTTTCGATCCAAAGGAAACCATGGATGTGCGCAGACCCCCTATGTTGCCATTCATACCTATCAAGTATGCGTTTTTGTAAGTTAATTTTGCAATAGGTGAGGAATGTTGTTTAGAGTTCTTGGAGGGAAAAAAAATGCGGTAGAATGCGTACTTGTACCAGTAATCTTTTGTATTCAAGTGTTTCTTTAAGATAATCTCATGAAATGCTGTGAATCTATGGTGCATATACAATGATGTTAAATGTGGGTAAGATACAATGTTTTCATTTCTCCACTTTTGTTGTTTTGCAATATCAGAAGGAAGACATCCGGGCATGATTGCATGAAGATCAGGCCACTTTGTATCAGCTGCACTCAATGTGAAGAAGAACGTCGGGCAGCCGAGTTGAGATATCATGTCCGTTAGTTTGTTTTTAGCTTTGTGCCAAAATGACCTTGTTCCACGTAAAGAGCTACTGAAGCGCATGACTTGCTCTGCTAACTGCTCATCTGGAAATTGCTCTAAGCGGAGGCTTAGATCCTGAATAGATATCGGAAAGTTATCTGTGATGTTCTTTTTCACAAAAAATGATGCTGTTGCTTGACTGCGATGCCACATCATGAGATTATATATGTAATAACGAAAGCGTGGGTGCTTTCCAAATCTGTTATCGTAGTAACGTATGAGATGGAGTGCATATTCATGTAATTACACTGCTTTCATTCTTGGCTGATTCGGCATTGCAGCTCATATTGGGAAAAGGGCAAGGAAAGCCATAGAGAGTAGACCTTCTGTGTTGTATTCATTGACTGGAGATAAACCAATTGTTGGCCACTCAATTGCAGTATCAGATTGGTGGTTTTAAGCATGCAAATAATGGCGGATTTCTTGGATTTCTGTATTTGTATTAGGTATGATGGGGACGAATGATGATGATTGGTCTACGGATGGGTCTGTGAAATCTTCGGTGAGCTCATGGGGGGTTCAAGTGGAAGGGGGATAGCGGTTTCTGTAGTATTGGAATGGTGAAGGGAGGAGGAGACGTCGGTGGGGATTGTTGGTAAGGATGCAAGTGCATTGGTATCAATACGAACATTCTTATAGTATGGGTCATTTGCCAGTTTGTATTCTAATGCAGCGAGAACGCGATGCTTACTGACAATGAAATCATAAGCCTTATGGTCATTACTATGACGCGTGACAATGAGGATGTCCAAGTGTTCAACACGTCGTGGCAACATGTTTGCGATTTTTGTAATGTCTTGAGGAAAACAAATTGTGTGGCCACTGTATTTATACTGCCCACCACGTGCATGTGTTACTTGAAGTATAGGGTTAACCCTAGCAATGAGAATTTCTTCTATCCGTGAAAGAGATGCAAGGGTAGCTGGTTGAGGACCAGGGTCCATGTTGTTTGATAATGAGAAGCGATGACCCTTAGTTTCAGAGACGCATCTGGAGCAACAATACATGTGGTTGGAATTGCGGATATGTATTCCCGGATATGATTCAAGACAAATGGAGCATGGGAATTTAGGTGGAAGTTTATCAATCTTTGCATGAAAATCTCGATGTGCTTGATTAGTATAAATGTTGTTGAAACCATGTGCGAAGGATGGGTCAGGGCAATGAGCAATGGATGTATTTGTTTGAGAGGTTTGCTGAGAAGATAAAGAGTCCGATAATTGCAAGGGAGGATTGTTTTCAGGGTGGGTCATTGCAGATGAGGAAGGTTGGTTTTCCTTCTGTTTTTTGGTTTTTTGACATTCCCTGGTGTCTTTTCTTGCTTGGTATAGCTCACAACGCCATGCATTTAATCGTTCTTTATTTGTTGCATAGTATCTTCGAGCACGTTCATTATTAGAACAAGAAGCCATTCACAAAATTTATGGTACCTATAAGCAAGAGAGGGGAAAAGAAGAATGTTATTTGGAGACAACAACCATGCGATTGCAGTAAAGCGAAAGAAGGGTAAAAAACGCAATAGAAAGCAAAAGAAGGGGAAAAAATCCAAGCTCTGAATAGTTCCATGCAAAATTTTTTATTTGAGTAATGTTTTTGAAACAACATATTAGTATTTTTTCTATATACATGTAGGTAGTTTCATGTGTAAATCTGATGAAAGGGGAAAAAATGTGAATTTGTCTACTCACATAATGCTAGGTACAATGGAGAACAATACTCATTTCAATGGTATATAAGAAAATTCCATAAGAAGGCATGCAACAGTATATCTTGTAAAGTTGTATTTATAAAATTGGACAATAGGAATTGCTAAAAAGCAAGGAATACATTTTGAAATATTTATCTACAATGGCGAGATGTTCTGAATTTCTCGAAGGATGTTGTTGCATTCTGCCGTGAAATGCAGCTTTTCTTCTTTTATGATAACGCATTTCAAGCATGGAACCTCTTTAAAAGTTTATGTCTTCACTGACAATGTGAAGATATGATCTGTCCATAGAGCCTTAGAGACAATTTCCTTGATAAGTTCTGGATGTGAAGATAATAAATAGAAGTCTTTGGCATTATTTCCTAGAATTGTAGAGCCCGCGTCTTCGAAAGCAACAGTTGAAGTCAATTCACCAGTGTGATCTTGTATGTCGATTTTCAATAAGTATCTGTAATCA